>JAPYYJ010003854.1:0-11067 GCA_028533885.1 Nasua narica
TTGTATTGATTCTAAGCCGCATTGACAATAATCACCGCACAGAAGTGAAAGTAATTCATACTAATCTGTGCCATATGGATAAACTTTTTGAATTAGCCGTAGTCAACAAGACCATTCAGAAGAATCTTTAGCAGTCAGGTTTCATCAGCTGCACAAAGACACAGATAGATGAATGATTCCCTAAAGGTTTAGCCTACATGATTAATTTTCCTGCCCTAAGTGTGTGTGTGTGTGTGTGTGTGTGTGTGTGTGTCTGCTGGAGGTGCGGAGAGAGCCAGTCTTCTCTCTGCTCTGTGCAATCCTTCTTTCTGCTCCTCTGCCTTTTGTGTCTGTCTTCCCAAGGTCGACCCTCACATTCCTAGAGGTTTGCTCTCTCCGGGTGGTACTTTGTTCCTGCCCTTGGTCCTTGAAGGACTGTTGAATCCTTGTTGGTTATTTTGAGCTTGCTGGATGTTCTCCAACCTCCAACTTGATAAATAATGAGTCCTTTTATGTTTCATGGTAGAAATCAATAAGTGGCACTTTAATTGCTCAAAGGAAAAGGCAAAGAAAGGGAAATTGCAAAGAAACTTAGGAAAGGGTTAATTTCTGCCTATTTGGAAAAGAATGAGAAAGAGACTCCCCTGGGGCTTGTGCTTCCTCTGAGTGGTATTGAAATGTAAGTTGCAACCAACAGTCTGGTTAATAACAATTCATGCCACTGTCAATCTTTTTGACCAATGTCATCAATATTTTACACTGCAAAATAACAACAATTAAGAATCAGGACCAGGAGAAGCACTTGGGGGCAAACATGTTTCAAAGGCGACAGTGAAATTGACGACACTGAGCCAGCGCCTCCAATAAACAGTCTAGAAAAGGTTTGCTGTGATTTTATTTTCCAAACGGTATGAATCACCATTCCTTATTCCAGAGGGATGTGATGCACAGGAAATATACCATAACTGCCATCTGTAAAACACAAATAAAGGTGATTCCGGGTCAAGAAGTCATGCCAGGAGTAGCCCGCGTGTACTCAGGACTTATATGGGTGAGGTGCTGAAGAAATGAATCCAAAACAAAACTCAGTGAAAGGGAATCTTAGCAAATTTCTACCTGATATGCAAGCTAGCTTGCAAAGCACATTAAAAAAAAATAAAAACTCTATTTTTTCCTCCCAATTCAACTTTCATAAAATTTTTTGAAAGATTTTTTTTTTTTTGAGAGAGAGACAGAGAGGCAAGCGTGCAGAAGGGGGGCGGCGGGGTGCCAGAGGGAGAGGGAGAAGCAGACTCCCTGCTGAGTGGGAGCCCTATGTGGGGCTCAATCTCAGGACCCTGGGCCAGCCCTTAATCAACTGAGCCACCCAGGTGCCCCTGCCCCCAACTTTCCTAAGTTTTAAAAGAGGTGAAATTGGCCTCTGTTTTGTTTATCCAACTTATTAATGAAAATGAAAACAGGAAGGCATCAAAATGAAAATTCCACTTCATTTATTACATGAGCTTGAGTTGAGCTTTTACCTCTTTTCATTTCATTTCAGGTTGAGATTTTAAGCATTTGTTTTGAAGTTCACCCACCAGACATGGCCGAAAACATACCTGCAGTCCAAAGAAAGGGTTAATTTACCCAGCTGTCGTCAAGTGAAAAGGACCCTGTAGGAATTCCAGAGGGTCTCGGTAGGGAGGGGTTTGGGGACTGGGGGCAGAGCCTCTTGCAGGATGGCTTTGTAGGGGTCTGCGAGGGGGGAGTTTGGGGCTGTGTGTCCTCACCTGTGCCTGCCGCAGCAGGTGACCGGGAATCTGCATCTACCTTTGTCCAGGGGTTGGGAATGGCAAGGCAGGTCTGGGGTTGGATCGGTAAACAAGCAGTGGCACTAAGGAAAACAACAAGGACTGTTTTCCAAGTTCTGTTTCCATGTTGTTAATGTTCTGATAAAAGCACTGTTTCTGCTAAAAAAAAAAAAAGAATTCACCAGACCCCTTCCTCTTGTCTGGGTCCTGTTGGGACCATTGTCAAAATTCTCTTAGGAATTCTCCCAAGAAACAACTGACAAGAGAGAAATCACTTATGAAAAAGCCTTAAGGAGACGGTCACTGCTTTAATAGTTCATAAAACACAATGTTTTTCAAAGTCCTCGTTTCATTAACGTGCACCTGTGGCGTGGCCCAACGGGGCTGCGAAGGGCATCGTACAGCACCCAGTGTTCTCCTGCAAATGCATTTAGGTGGCTATCTGCTAGGAAATTGGAAATGATTTTCAATCTCCTCATGATTTTGGCACCTATGGACGGGACCCAAGTGTTTCACCTCCTATCAGATGACACACCACATGGTTAAAAAACTGTATTTCACAGCATGTGTGTGTTATTCCGTTTTCCATTCTTAGCAGCATGGTGGGAACATTGCACAAAGGAACTCCACAGTTTTTATTTCCCTTCCTGGCATGCATTTGGTACCAACACCTTCTCTACTTCGGTCTCACTGATGAGTAAGAAAGGAAGGAAAGAAAGGCAAGACAGGCAAGGAGGGCTGCCTCACCCCTCCATTTTGATCACTGGCATCATTGGCAGCTTATTAGGTCGGCTAATGCAGGCAAGTTCCAAGAGCAAGAAAGAAAAGACTGGCTCCTAAATTGTTTGAGAATGTGTCACCTTCCTCCTGCAGTTCAAAGAGGAGTTCTAAAGAATTCAAGATGGCGTCAGCAGAGCATTAACTTGAGTGGGGCCCCCAACCCCCACGACGCTGGTCCTGCTCATCAGGGCATGGGCCCGCTCCTCGTCCTCCCATGGGAGAAACACAGACACGCAAGAAAACCCTCAACTCCACTTTCCCTCCAGCTACCACTCAGCTTCACTTCTTCTCTTAGAGCAAAACCTTTGAAAGAGTTCCCTCTACGTCTAATCTCCAATTTCTCTGTGCCTGCTTTCTACGAAGTCCACTGACATCAGGGTTTTGCCCACATCGTGGTCACAGAGCTGCTCTTCCCCGGGGACACTAATGAGCCAAATCCTCGTCCTGATCTTGATGTGCCAACGCGTCCTTGTAGTCATTCTGTCTGCTGGCTTTCTAGATGTCACTCTCTGCGCTTAGTGAGCTCCTTCTATTCTCCCACGGCACGTGCCTCTTCCCCTGCCTTCTGCATTCCCCAGAGCACGTGCTGGCATGTTCTGGGAGTCTCCTGTGCTCACCTTTCTCTGCTCCTCTAGCATCCTGCTCCCTAGAAGTGAATGCAGCCCCCAGAGATCTATCCAGTCATCATGGTTCACAAGGACGATGGGCCAACACCAGACATAACAAAGATGGAGCTCTGCAGGAATGTTTAGGGTGTCACTGGATTGTCATTTATCCATGGCTGGTCTTCCTGACTTCTCTACATGAGATAAAGTCCTAGTGCTTTGGGTTTTCTGTAACATACACATTCTAAGAAATTGTTCCTAACTGCCACCATTTTCTAGAATATACAGTTTTTTGGGGGCACCTGGGTGGCTCAGTCAGTTAAGCGACTGCCTTCACTCAGGTCATGATCCCAGAGGCCTGGGATTGAGGCCCGAGTTGGGCTCCCTGCTAAGCAGGGAGCCTGCTTCTTCCTCTGCCTCTGTCTACAGCTTTGCCTATTGTGCTCTCTCTCTCTCTATCAAATAAATAAAATCTTAAAAAAAAAAAGGAATATACAGATTGTTCTAAATATAAGCAAAACATTTACAAGATGAAAATCCCTCAGGATGGGGAAGGTTCGGTAAAAGTGACTAGGAATGCGATACAAGTCAGTCATCCCTCTGCCCGTGGCAAGTTACTCCTATTTCTGAATTTTTGAGACAATAGGATTTAAGTTTATGTTTGAAAATTGATGAAATCTTATATAGAAGTCTAACTGTTAATTGAGAATATATTAAAAAATTGAAACATAGTTTTTTATTATTCCAAAAACATTATTGTATTACCATTGTCATTTGGAGATACACTCCATTTGGTATTGAACATTTTATGTAAGCTGTTAATTCTCCTCAGGATTTATTGTTTTTTATTTTCTCATATGTACCTGAATCTTTTTTGGAAAAGTCTATATTCTCTCCATTTCCTTACAATGATGACTATGGCATCAATCACGTGACTGTGGTCTGCTTCTAAAAGTTGTATTTTGTCAGTGACTACTTATTAAGCAGTCAAACTTGTACATTATCATACGGATTTCATTGTTATAGTTTTAAAATAAGTCTTAAGGGGCGCCTGGGTGGCGCAGTTCATTGAGCGACTGCCTTCGGCTCAGGTCATGATCCCGGAGTCCCGGGATCGAGTCCCATGTCGGGCTCCCAGCTCCATGGGGAGTCCGCTTCTCACTCTGACCTTCTCCCTTTTCATGCTCTCTCTCTCACTCTCTCTCTTTCCTAATAAATAAATAAATAATCTTTAAAATAAGTCTTAAGACCCTGTTGTTTACATTTTTTCAGTTTTGCTCTTTTTCAAGGTTGCCATAGGAAATTACGGCATGTCCCATTTCCACATAAATTTTAGAACAAGCTTGTCAATGTTTACAATAAGCATGCTGCAATTCTGACTCGGATCACTTTGAATCTACAGGTTTACTTGGTATTACATACTTTTTCTTAGTTTTCTAGAGTGATTTGTAGAAATATGTTTGAGTTTTATAAGTTGACAGATGGTAACTACTCTTACTGTGGTGAGAATAGCATAATGTATAAAATTGTCAAATCACTATATTTGACACCTGAAACAAATATAACATTGTATGTCAACTGTACTTCAACAACAACAAAAAGAATAGATAAGTAAACTTATTTATTTATTTATTTTAAAGATGTTATTTATTTATTTTACAGAGAGAGAGATCACAAATAGGCAGAGAAGCAGGTAGAGAGAGAGGGGGAAGCTGACTCCCCGCTGAGCAGAGAGCCCGATGCAGGGCTCGATCCCAGGACCCTGAGCCATGACCTGAGCTAAAGGCAGAGGCTTTAACCCACTGAGCCACCCAGGCACTCCTTGATAAGTAAATTTAATGAGTTGCCATAAGTCGGGTCAAATGAGGTCCTTTATTTGCAACTTGAGTGAAAGATGCCCTCTTTCCATCTATAGAGATCTGAAGTGAGAAATATTTTCTTTTCTTCTTAGATTCTTGCTGTTTGTAATAAAAATAAATTTCCTTTGTATGGATAAAATTGATCTCAGTTGGGTCTCACAAACATTCTTCAAGGCTGAAACTATGACCTCCATTACTAATGAGAACTAACTAAGTTCAGGAAAGCAAAATCAGTTGTTGATGAATAGACAATGTCAGAAGCGGGTCTTGAACATAGACGTTCTAACTCCAAATCCAGGGTTCTTTTCATATAAAGATTCCTTTTTTAAACAACATATATTTGTATCCAGACTCAAAAATAGTCATCAGGAGTCTAGTGTCACTTTGACATCTGAACTCTAAGTTCGTTGATTTTTATTGGTCATCAATGTGATCTGGACCATGTTGAGTATTAAGAAGAACAAACCAAAACTTTCAAGTCTTTATGGAATACATACCATTAATAGGCAACTTTCATTACTACCCAATGGACGAATCTCTCCTTTTCCTTCCTGGTCAGAGTTGACAGTTACTTAACGATGACATGATGGCTGTGGGATTTAGTCATACTTAGGGTGACTTAAATCCAATTGCCACACTTAGAGCTACTTATCCATTGCCATGAATGCCTTGACTTATTGGAACCCACTAGCAAAACCCACAGTATTCTGCTAGAATAAGATATTTTCATCACAGTCAAGCAGAATAATGCTGGTAAGGATGAGAATTGAATATATCAGAATCCCCAATTTTCATGATTGAGGCTAAGGAAAAGTGGAGGGCCAAATCAATTTTCTGACCTGGTAAAATGGCTTAATACCATTTTAGAAATTGAAGACATTATAAATGTAATCCATTTTAAACTTTTTACACTAGCTGTAAAGTAGAAAATGCAATTCTTTATTGGGAGATCTTACAAAAGAATCATTATATTTTCTGTTAAATTAAATTAAAATTAGCATGTAGAAAAACACTAACTTTAAAAAGCAGAGGTTACTGGTTAAAGTAATCTGATCTTGCTTGTGTCATAAAATCTAACTTGTTTTAATATTTACATGTATGATGCTTTTGATAAGAAATAAATGAAAACTGCAGCAAGAAAAAGAGACGATGAAGAGTCTTAGAATGAGTACCGCTATAATGGTCCTAGCATCTATTTGGAAGTATCTCTTAGCACTTCTTTACAAATTTAGAACCAGGACAGAGACTGGGTTCCAACCTCTGGATTTGAGCTCATCACAAACTCTTCTGAAAAATATTGGTTATAGCATTATCATCTGGTAGGATTTTTTTTTTCTTCTTTTAATCACAGAGATAGTATTTTTACTCCAATTACTACTAAATTCGGAGTTATTACACTGATGAGTATATATTCATATATTATATATAAATATATTTCTGTATACATAAGTTATTCATATATGTATTTAATATGAAAAATCTTATCTTCAGAGAATTTTACTATTTAGAGTTTACGGCTTTATTTAAGAAAAAAACGTATGTGATAAAATTGTCAGTGTCAAATAGTGTTCTTAATCAAAAGCCTGAGTTATCTACGCACAGTGATCTTGCTAGAAAACATGATATTCATATCCACACTCCACCATTCTTAACAGAATCTAGGTTGTGGTAAATAACATTTATGTGGAATTTCTTAAAGTACTTGAAATTTATTTTTCTAGAGTAGGGGCTGGTCATTTGGAGCACACATTACCAGATGGTAATGAAATTCAGGTATCTGCTTTAAGCCAGAACCATGGTCCCCTGAAATGCTCTATAAATTTTGGGTGTATTGAATTGCCCTTCTCTGGGGAGATGCCCCGCGCCTTTCCCAGGTCCTCAAAGATTAGAAAAATATAGATGATGTCATTTGGGGTCATAAAATCCCTTTCATTGGATTGTATTTCGGTCTTACCATCCATCACGAACCTTAAATGCAGAACTTCATGCAATTATCGCATCCGTGTAACCACTACATTTATTGTGGGGATTTTGTTTCAGGAAGTTGTGTCCACGATGTGACTACAAAGGAAAACTGTGTTTCACAGTGGAGTGCCAGGGACAGCTGTGACCCTCTGCTTCCTCTGAGCAACGGGTCCCTCTTGTCTCACAGACACCGTTTCAACATGTCCTTGTTGGATGCAGGTGGTGGCAGAAACTGTATAGGGTGGGGGTTATCGTCCTACACAAAACAGAAGACAGAAAACAGAAGAGGACAACAGTCCTCTTCTTCGCAGAATATCCATCTTGTGACTCCACGCATTTCACTTCCCAGGGGCTGACTTTGTGGACCCCGGGGGAATTTTGAAATGGAAAACTGATGCATTTCTTTCCACGTCTTGGCCGTTCAGAAGTCCTCAGACCTCTAACAGGCCTGCTGTAGCAATCACGTTGGATTTTATAGCACGGATTTCTACGAACTCACTTCCTTCTCTTATTATATTTCCCTTCATCCTAATGTCTTTATATGTTTTGAAACCACTTTAAATTTGCTTGAAAATCCAACAACAAATAAAATGTAAAAGTAAAGCAATCTTGGTTAATTATTAACAGATGCCTTAAAGCAGGGTCTGCAGTCTTACTTTAATCAAAAGATCTCTAGTTGCATTTCAGGGAATTTGGAATACAAGTTATAATTGTTTCATTTCTTTTGGAATTTTGAATAACCCAGAATAAAGCCCCAGGTTAAGCAAAATAGTTCATGAAAAATCTGAGATTGTTTAAATTTGTTTTTAAGGAACCCTCCAACAATCCCAGGTGTTTTGCCAATGATTGATTTTATGCAGGACTGGCTACATGATTTCTGATCCCCAGTGCAAGATGAAAATGCAGGGCCCCTTGCTCGAGACATATTAGCAATTTTTAGACAGTGCCAGCAGAACATAAACTAAGGTCAGACTGCTCTGGACGAGGGGCCCTGTGTGACCTGACAAAGCCTATAGGAAACTGACCGGGTCACAGATGGTGAGGTCTAATTTTTGGTGAAGTTCAATTTTCCTTTTTTCTTTTAAAGAAAAGAGATTTTCTTTAGAGATTTTCTAAAAGATTGTTTATGGTGCAAGTTACAAGACGTGAACCTTGCGAGAACTATTTTACAAGGTGAATGCGAGGACAGAGGTGCTAGTGTCAGCTGGCTTGAGTCCCACCACGGGGGAGACCTGCAGGGCCATGATGCTGGGATGCCCCAGGCTGAGTCCAGGGCCATCTGAATGAGCAGTGGGGACGATTACTCTGCTTTTAAAGAATTGCAGTGACACAAATAATTCAATTGTGGTGTCTTTCGGCATCAAAGGAACTAGGAAAACACCTACTGAACACTGAATGAAATGTCATTAACTTGAACTTGGGACAGTCATTTTACCTCTCGGTGAAAATTCCATAATCTTTTTTATTCCTATGTCTTTGTCATTCTAAAGAGTTAATAAGATCTGAAAAAAATGGACCAAAGTAGGGGAAAAAAGCTTCGGAACTAATGAGATATTTTAGCAAGGACGCAGAACATGGGGTTCATATACATATGTCAATCACTTTCTTATATAGCAACGAACAAATGGAATTTAAAATAAGAAATGCAATACCATTTACAGTGCATCCCAGAAATGAAATACTTAGGTATAAATCTGACAAGAGTTTACGAGGACAACTACTCTGATGAATGAAACCAAATACTAAACAAATGGAGAGAGATTCCACACCTGTGGACAGGAAAACTCAACTTTGTCAAGATGTCAGTTCTTTTACCTTGATTTGTAGATTCCACACCATCCCCAATTAAGTTCTCAGCAGGTTATTGTGTGGACGTCAACAAACTAACTCTCAAGTTTAGAGGGAGATGCAAATGACCCAGAGTGGCCAACACTACTAAAGAGGAAGAACTAAGTTGGAGGACTGACACGTCTCAACATCAAGACAATGTGGTATTGGCGAAAAAAGAAACAGATCAATGGAACAGTGCAGACCCACACTAGAGTAAGCCGATCTCTGACCAAGGAGCAAAGACAGCAGAGAAAGACAGTCTTTTCCACAAATGGCGCTGGAATGACTGGACCTTCGCATGCAAAAAAAATTAATCTAGACACAGACCCTACAACCTTCACAAAAAGTGAAGTTAAAACAGATTAGAAACCTAAATTTAAAACTTCTAGAAGATGATGTAGGAGAAAAGCTTTATGACTTTGGGTTTGGGGGATGACTTTTTTGATACAATGCCAAGGAGACGATCCATGAGAGAATAGACAAAATTAAAATCTGCTCTGCAAAAAAGACACTGCCAAAAATATAAGGAAATAAGCCACAGACTGGGAGAAAATTTTTGGAAAGGACACATCTGATAAAATATACAAAGAACTCTTAAAATCCAGCAATAAGAAAATGAGCAACTTGATTTAAAAATGGGCAACAAATCTGAACAGACACCTCACCAAAGAGGATACTCAGATGGGAAATAAGCATAGGAAAAGCCAGTTAAACCGACATGGAGAGTCACATCATAAATCATCAAGAAAAAGCGAATTAAAACAACAGTGAGATTCTCCTACACACCTATTAGAATGGTCAACACCCAGAATGCTGAAAATACTGGATGTTCATGAGGATATAAGGCAGCAGAAACTCTCAGTCATGGCTGGTGGGAATCCAAATTGGTACAGGCACTTTGAGAGACAAGTTTGTGATTTCTTGCAAACTAAACATTCTTTTACTGTAAGACCCAGCAGTCATGCTCCTTGGTGATCACTTAAAGGAGTTAAAAACTTGCCAGGGGTCGGAAGGAAGGGGGATGAATGGGACAGCGTGGGGGGATTTTTAGGGCAGTGAATGACTGTGTGGGACAGTCATTATGTCCCACATAATGTCCCAGTCATTATGTCCCTATAATGGTGGATACATGTCATTATGTGTTTGCCCAAACATATAGAATGTACAACACCAGAAGTCTACTCTCATGCCAAGTATGGACTTTGGCTGATGATGATATGTTTATGTAGGTTCATCCTTGAAACAGATACTCCCTTGAGGCACAGGATGTTGATAATGGAGAGGCTATGCAGATGCGGGAACAGGGGGTATTTAGAAACTCTCTGTACTTTCCATTCAATTTTGTCATGAACCTGAACGTGCTCTAAAAACAAAGTGTATTAAAAAGTGTAAAAACATAGTATGAATTCAGTGACCATTATCCTTAAGAATTTGATGTCATGGAAATACTTGAATTTTACTGTGAATCTGAAATGCAAAGGCAAAGAAACAGACATCGCCTCATGCAAGAATCTAGTTTTTGGTAAAGCATTCCGGATTGGGGTGTCTTTTTTAGGACTACGTTTTCATGTCTTATTGTCCCTAATTCTAGACGCTAAGTCACCAGTTAAATCTGTTTCCCTTTTTTTCTGTCTTAACTAAAGCATTAATGCTGGACCCAAATGGCGTTTTCTCAATTTTATGATTTGCCCTCCTTCTGGGAACGGGTGAAGTGCACACACTCTCCCAGGAGACCAGGCGTCATGTCTAGAATGGTTACCCTCACATGGAGGACTTTTGAACCTCAAGTAAATAATAATTGTAATCAAGCTCTCCACGGATAATCGTCCAAAGGCTGAACCAAGAACCCGAGAGGCACGGCTTTCAGCGAGATTTATGCCCCCGATTTTTCAATTGGAAAGAGCTTGTCAGATTTCTTGACATTCAGAGGAGATGCTTTTCTTTTTCCACTGTGGATAAATGTTCATTATCCTTAATTGGCGTTAAGTGTGAACGTCTTGCTCGTGATTGCCCGTCAGTCCGCGGCTCCTAGTTCAGCCTCATTAGGTTTCCTGTTTATACTCACTATAAGGAAATAGGTTAGAAATATTATAGGCAGGGGCTAAAAGCATTCAAAAAATATTTGCATTGTGTCAAATTGCCAGTCTTTGCACAAGCTAACAATTTATTTTCTCCTCATAACCGTGAATGCTACAAATTTTGTGGCTTACACTGCAATTTCATTTAAAAGGCATTGTAGCCTGTAATCTGAGTTCATTT
>JAPYYJ010003855.1:0-11066 GCA_028533885.1 Nasua narica
GGGAGGCAGAAGGAGAAGCAGACTCCCCACTGAGCAGGGAACCTGATGTGGGGCTCGATCCCAGGACCCTGGGATCATGACCTGAGCTGAAGGCAGACGACTGACCGACTGAGCCACCCAGGTGCCCCCAAACTAGAGAACTTTTAAAAGAAAACTGAAAAGTCTTGAAGACCTAGGAGTAGGCAAAGATTTTTAAAATAGGATATTAAAAAAAAAAACAACAATGAAGAAATAAGTTATAAACTGGACTATCAAAATTGAAACTTTTTTCTTTGAAAGACACCATTTGGAAAATAACGTGACAAGGCACAGAATGAGAGAAAATATTCCAAATACAAATATCTGACAAAGGACTTGTGTCTAGAATATGTGAAGAACCCTTTACAATTCAAGAAAAAGTAGACAACCCAATGTACAAAATATTTTACAGATACATCACAAAAGAAACTATCAATGATTAATATACATGCATGAAAAGACAGTCGGCATCATTTTTGGTCAGAGAAATGACCATGATCAAGCACAATGTGATACTACCAAACACACATTCAAATGGCTAAAATGATAAAGACTGTGAAAGCCACGTATGGTGATGATGTGATCAAATGGGAAGGCTCATACAGTGTTGATCAGAATGTAAAATGGCACAACCACTTTGGAAAACAGTTTGTCAATTTCTTCTTTTTTTTTTTTAAAGATTTTTATTTATTCATTTAACAGAGAGAGAACACAAGCAGGCAGAGGCAGAGAGAGAGGAGCAGGCTCCCTGCCGAGCAAGGAGCCCCATGTGGGACTCGATCCCAGGACGCTGGGATCATGACCTGAGCCGAAGGCAGCTGCTCAACCAACTGAGCCACCCAGGCGTCCCCAGTTTGTCAATTTCTTAAAAAGTCTAGGATAACTTACCATATGACCCCATAATTCTATTCCCAGGCATTTAGTTAAGAGAAATGAAAACATATGTCCTTGTAAATAGTTGAACTTGAATGTTCATAGCAAGCTTTTTTCATAGTATCTGAAATGTGGAGACAGTCTGTATGTCCATCAGCATATGAATAAATATGCAAATTATGATTAATTCATATAAGGGAATACTACCGATCAATAAAGAAAAGTGAACTTTAAAAAAATAAAATATTTATTTGAGAGAGAGAGTGTGAGCAAGTGGAAGGAGGGGCGGAGGGGGAGTATCTTTCAAGAAGATTCCCCACTGAGTGCTCCATGTCACAACCCATGAGGTCATGCCCTGAGCTGAAACAAAGAGTTGGATGCTTCACCTACCAAGCCACCCAGTTGCCCCAAGAAATGAACTTTGATACATGTAACAATATGGCGGAATCTCAAAAACATTTTCCTCAGTGAGAGAAGCCAGATAGACAAATGTATATACTGTTTGATTCCTTATACATGAGATTCTACTAAATGGAGGTTGCCTGGGTGTTCAGAAGGTTGATAATAAAGGAGCTCAAGGGAACTTTTAGGTGCAGTGGAAAGAATCTGTATCTTTATTTTGGTGGTTATACAGGTATTTGTCAAAACTCACCAAACTCTACATTTTAAATGAATTACAGTTTATTTGTACATAAATTATACCTCAGTAAACTTAATAAAAATCAGGGATGCTTGGGTGGCTCAGTTGGCTAAACGTTTGCCTTAGGCTCAGGTCATGATCCCAGGGTCCTGTGATCGAGTCCTACATCAGGCTCCCTGCTCAGTGGGGAGCCTGCTTCTCCCTCTGCCTGCCGCTCCCCTTTTTGTGCTCTGTCTCTCTGACAAATAAATAAAATCTTTTTTAAAAAAAACTTAAAATCATATCCAAGTGAAGTTGAGGCTTCCTTGGTGTGCCTTCCAATCTAAACACCTGTGAACTAAAGGAGCAAGTTATTCCCCCCAACCCCAGCCATACAGCCAACACATGGTAGAGGGCCTGGAGAACTCCCATTCAAAAACCGGGGCGAACAAGAGATACACAGTGATGACAAGTCTATAGCAGTTATGAAAGCGAGCCAGGCATTTGTTGCCCATTCCTTGATTAGGGTTTAGTGCTCCTTCCTGGCTGTTTGCTCTTCTGCCCTTGGGCTCTTGACTTTTCCCTCTGAATTATCTTTTTTTATTTGTTTGTTTTTTTAATTATAAGGAATGATTTGCTTTAAGCTGGGTAGTTTCCCAGCCTGCCTCCTGTTTGTAGGAATTTGGAGAATCAAATGTCTCTTTTCATTTTGAATTCTGTCTCTTTCGAATGAAGCTAGTCTGATTCCTTGGTTTTGTTTTTTTTTTTTTTTTGATTCCTTGGTTTTGAGGCTGTCTGTGACCTTTGCCTTTCCTAGGCATACAGTTTCTTATAAGCCATACCTGTCAGAAGTGATCACCCGCACTGGTTTTCAGCTTCCTCTCCAAAGGAAATCCATCCCTGCCTCTGGATTTTTGGTGAGTTGGACTTTGTTCCTCTACTCTGGGGAACTTTGGTTCCCTACTACTTCTCCAAAGTCACACTTCCTGCTGTCTCTAGTTGTTTCTGGAACCAGAACCTGGCAGACCTTCAGTTTCCATCCTTTTCATGGCATTGCATTTTTGTTCTAGCCAATAATGGCCTCATAACTTACTCTTTTAAGCTCTTTGATGCAGTCTTGACTGGTGCGGTCACTACTATTTCTTTAATTACTATTTCCCCAGTTTCTGTTTTATTTACTCCTTCTGGAATTCGTATTATTTTGATGTTAGAGATTATGAGTCTTTCTACCTTATCTCTTGTGTGTTTTCATTTATTATAATCAATCCCTTTATTTTTTCCTTTGTGTAACCTGAATATTTCTCGAACTAGTTTTTTTTTTTTTTTTAAGATTTTATTTCTTTATTTATTAGGAAAGAGAGAGAGTGAGAGAGAGCATGAGAAGGGAGAAGGTCAGAGTGAGAAGCGGACTCCCCATGGAGCCGGGAGCCCAATGTGGGACTCGATCCCGGGACTCCGGGATCACGACCTGAGCCGAAGGCAGTCGCTCAACCAACTGCGCCACCCAGGCGCCCTCGAACTAGTTTTTTAATTCACTGATTTGGTTTTATACTATATCTAATATGCTATTCTCTTCTTCCATTATGATTTTAAAATTTGGTAATCATGTTTTTCATTTGTAAGCACATTTTTATGATCATGGATTATTCATTTCCTTTACACATCTGAAATATCCACTTGAATGACATTGGAAACACTGAAGTTACGTTTAGAAGTTTCCCTTTATATATATAAGTATCTATGTTAAGTTTCTTTTGTAGGAGGACATTTGATTGGTCTTCCTTTGGGCTTTTAAATCTTACATGTTCTGTGTCTTATCTCTCTATCTTATGGGGACAAGTCTTTGTTTCTCTAGTATTTGGAATCAGGAATGATGCTGAGAGAATGGTTCTGGATTCCTGCTGAAATATTTTAGTATTATGAAAAAGTGAAAAGGAAAAATTTATATTTCCTACAGTTTTATTTCTTCCAAGGAGGAAAGAGGCATTTACATGTCAGGAACCTTACTAAGATGCTTACTAATATTTTTGTGTTAGTTTCAGCACCCTGAAATTGATCAAGCCACAGTCGCTCTCTTCTCATTGATGTACCGTAACCATGAACTCCTGTAATCACGTCCCCTGTACCAGGTGCTCTTGAGCCCCACGCCTTGCTATTCTGTATGGTAGACAGCACCTGTTATTCCTGAAGAGGCTTACAGGGTTGAGCTTTGTCTCCTGTCTTCTCTCTCACTGTCACCCTAACCTCCAGCCCCATTCCTGTGAGGTTGAACTGTCTACTTTGAGTTTCAGTTAAAGGTGTTTCCAGCTAGAGATAGTCCCAGTGGCATGAAACTAAACTTCTGTGCCTGACGTCCTGTGTCTCTTGTGTCAGCCAGATTTTAGCAGTGGTAAGGCCTCCATTAGTTGTCTCAACTGCCTGCACAAGAAACTGGCTTCTGCAGTGCCTCTGCTTTATTTGGCCTGAATTGGAGCATGTTTTAGGGACAATATAATGTATTTAGTTTTGGATACATTGAATTGAAAGTAAGTAGGGCTTTTCAGTTTGTATTTGTAATGGGATTGGAGGCCGAGAGAGAGCAATTTGGGTTGGAAATGTAGATCTAGGAACCAAAGCTCCTTGTTATTTGAAGAACAGATAGTTGTTTTATTAGCACTTTGGATTGTCCAGAGGAAATGCATGTAAAAGGGAAATAAACAAGGTTAGACACAGAACCCTGAGATTATAGCATGGTTGGGGTGGGCAGGGAAGGAAAAGCTGCTGAAGGTTATTGTGAAGGAGATTTCCGAAGGATTGGATGAGAACCGGGGAAGAATGTTTCTACGGAGCCAGTGAATGTGGCATCTTTAAAACACTGTACCTAATGTTTTAGTGAGATCCGCTAGGGTAAGGACAGATAGCAGCTCATTTGCTTGAGCAGCTAGGAGATTGTTGATGCTTACTGTAGCATTTTCAGGATGAGTGGAAGTCAGATTGCAGTTTGATTGAAAAGTGTATGGCAGGTTAGGACATGGATCTAATAACTTATTTTGAAAATTTATTGTGAAGGGAAAGAGGTAGATTGGTACAGAGGACAGCTACAAGTAGATTAAAGGATATGTTGTTTTATGTATGCACCCGGTGTAATAAATAGATAAATGTTTCAGTCCTCTTTTTTTATTAATATTTTCTATGAGAATTTATTTTAATATTTAAGCATTTTTCAATTTTTAAGTTAGCTCTTTTTATGATTGTTTAATCTATTCTTAAAGAAGGACAGGCCACTGCTAAGTATGGTATATCAGGTTGCCTCTTCCCACATCCTTAGTTTTAACTGTTCATATCAGCTCAAAGACATGGGCTAATGAAATTATTCTCAAAATATTACTTTATCTATTTTTCTTATTTGTTTTTAAGTATTTGGATATCCGGGGTATTGAGTTACAGGTATAAAAAATTAATAGCTCTCTTTAAAACAGCTTTTACATTTTACATTATTTAGTAACTAGTTCAAGGAATGTTATTCTTTTGGTGTTATTAACAAAAACACATTCATTGTCATCTTGT
The DNA here is from genome assembly GCA_028533885.1 of Nasua narica. Taxonomy (NCBI): domain Eukaryota; kingdom Metazoa; phylum Chordata; class Mammalia; order Carnivora; family Procyonidae; genus Nasua; species Nasua narica. The sequence goes on from JAPYYJ010003855.1 coordinate 5,057, forward strand.
CTTTTTCAACTACTATTCTGTCTTTGGGAATACTTCGTATGGACAAGCATTTATGAAGAGAATCCTGATAGGGCTTGTGGTTAAAAGTTAGTGACTTTACCTCATTCTTTAATGGTTAATTTCCATTTTACGTATCTTGGAGGAGCTGTTCAGAGCGTAGATATTCATAATAATGAAACATTCATTGAAGTAGCTAGAGTAAAAATATATGAGAGACTCCAGGCTAAAGCAGAATATTGAGAATGATATTTTATATTTTATATTGGAGAAAAGGCTTTTTGGTCAAATTCATTTGGAAGCTTAGACTATTTTCCTATTTATACTGCACTTATAACATTTTACCTGAATTAATATGGTAGATTTTAAATTTAAGACTGATTTGTCTGTAGTTTCTGACATGGTTTCAAATTAATCCAAATTTTCAGTACGTGAGGATTTTTAAATTTTATGTATCTTACAGCTGCATCTTGATGTACAATAAGAATCAATAAAACCGACTAACCTTTAAAAACAATTGTCCTTTCTAAGAACATATGCTTCATTTTTCTCTTGTTCTCCACTTAGGAAAAGAGGGAGGAAGAAGAAAAGATTTAATACATGTAGTTTATTACAGTTCCTCTTAAAAACAGCGTTTGTTTATAAGCAAGTTTGTGGCATTTAGATGACATTTTATTTATAGTTAAATGAAATAAAATGTGAGAAATACAAATGGTCTTATATGTATTTCTTTTTTCTTTGCGATGGAAGCATCATTGTTAAATATAAACAATCATCTCATTTCCAAAAGAAAAAAATTAGTAATCCTAGATTTGAATGTCCTGTGTCCTCTGAATTTTTCCCATTCTGATTGTTGCTATTTTGGTCTGTTAGTAGGGAACAATACACTGCGAAGCTCCAAATGAGATCACATTCTATGAGTCCCACCTCCAGAGAAGATGGACAAAATATTACCCCAAAGAGTTGTGTAAGATCAGATTCTACTTTCGTTTGTTTGTTTGTTATTTTAAAATAAGTCCACAAATTTTTAGTTTCATGTTTGTCAAAGTTCCAAAAGCAGCGAATACAATCTAAAGGTTTTGGTGAACACTCCGATATCAAAGAAAATGGTGTGTTTGGTATATTCCATAGTGTTCCTTCTGTTTTCTTACTGGTTCTGAGGCATCATGTGAAGCAGTGTATTGTTTCTCTTGTGCATTGAAGAATGACTTTGGAAAGCTTCATTTTTTAGCTGTTTTTTTCCTTTTCCCTTTTACTTAGTGTGTGTGAGTGTGTGTGTGTGTGTGTGTGTGTGCGCGTGTATAAATGATTTGACACCCAGTGGTCATAAATTCAAGAAACTGGGATTAACTTGTAGTGATGTAGGGGATACTGCATTTTTGCTGAAAGTGAGCTGATTATGTCCTGAAATGTGAATGCCTCTCTTGCATCTAATTGCTTATCATAGTTTTGGTTTGAACAAGGTGCTAGTGAGCATTCCAGTTAGCTTTCTAAAGAGAAGAATTTTGCCTGCTTACTCTGGCCTTTCTTGTGTAACTCTGGCTCGTCTTGGGTTACATGACTTTCAGTTACAAGGAGATCATGTGTGATGCGTGGTTGTTCAGCGCATATTGCTCTAAACATAACTCACTGCATGTTCTCCAGTGATAGTCTGGAACTTGGGAAAATATTTTAAGGGCAGCTTATTTTAAATATTTGTGGGTTTATTATCAACCATTACATTTACTCAAAATAAACAGGCAGGTGCCTTTTTTTAAGACATTCTTCTTCACAAAGAAAAACATACGAGAAGCAGGGGACCAACAATAGAAACAATAATGAATTTAAATAGAGTATATGTAATAAATTCAACATTTTGTCCAATAGAAATTTGGAGATTATAAGATATGGAGAACATTTTAGAATATTTTTTCATCTTTTCAGATAATATAAGTGATCATAGGTAAATAGATTTATTAATTAGTAAGGTTTTCTAAAAGTGTGGAAATGGTGGGCCAACAAATTTAATTTCAAAGTACATTTTTTGGATGTATTGTAATATGGACATTATTATTTTACACAGATATACCTTTCTAAGTTCTTAGAGCTTTTAGATCATTGTCCATTTCTGGGCACAGATTTTAGGCTGTGTTATATTATAGTTTTAATAGTTTTAATCTGCTTTGATAAATGTGTAATTTAATAAGTTATATGGGAGGGTAAAAGCCTGCAATTTTAATTTTTTTAAAAAGTAAAATTTCACCATAATTGTATTCTCATGATGTGAATCCAAAGCTTATTTCTCTTTATATGCAGTGTATGAATGAGAATTAACTTAAGAACAAAGAGCTTCTTGGACATCAACACAAACTTCCCTGTTAACTAATTTTAAGGATTATAAATAATTCATCTTTTCAAGTGTTTCCCCACCCCCCTTTAAAGCTACTGTGGTATACCACAATTAAAACTTTTTGTAAAAGAACTTAAAGAGAAGAATCTGGATTAATTTTTAAAATATTCTTTTGATGTGTGGTTTTTTTTTTTTTTTTTTTGAAATCTAGTTACTGTGTGAATATATTGTGAAGGCACCTCATAGCCCTAAGCAGGTATAATAAACAGTCATTACTTAGAGTTGAGAACTCTAGCTCAGCTGTAACATAAACCTTTCCTTTGAGGGCAATACAGCACTACCAGAAAAGCACACAAAATTCTCATTACTCTGAATGACATATATTTTGTCCTGTTTTCTGTCTTTTCTTTCTTCTTTCCTCTCACTCTCCCTCTCTCCCTCCTTCCCTTTCTCTTTTATTTCTTTCTTCCTTTCCTTCCCCTGCTTCTTCTCTTTTGTCTTTTGTCTTTTGTCTTTCAGGAAGCTCATTCCAAAAAATCTGCTGTTTCTTTGGATGACAGCGACATCGAAGCTCGCCTTAATAGTTGGAATCTTGGGGTAAAAAAAGTACTTTATGTCTGTATATCAATGTAGGAGAATTGTATTAGATTTGGAAAACATCTGAACTAATTCTATTTAGTGATTATTATTGAATGTCAGCCATTTAGTACTGTAGTAATCCTGTGGGAGAAGGACTTTGAGTACAAGACCGAGAAAGAACATTCCAAAAAAGCATAAACAGTCCCTGCCCTCAACAAGCTGACTTTATCAGTTAAATAGCAGATATACACATATGTAGTTAAATAATAAGTGAAGATGGTGTATGGTAAAATATTAAAATGAGTTAGAAAGTAGAATACTAAAGTGGAGGTTAGAGGAGGAGGACTTGAAGAAGCAAGGTCATTTTGGTCAAAAAAAATTGGGAGATTTCCTGGATGAGCTGCCTTCCTGTGCAGCAGTTTTAGGTGCAAAGACCACGAGGGGCCTGGATGTATCTAGAAAGGCATGGAGGCGGAGGGCCAGGAGGAGAGAGGCCTGAAGAAATGTGGATGGTGTAAGTCAGCTGTCATGACTGGGTCTTTGGGACTTCTAGTGGGTTAGGGGCACCGTTAAATCAGGCCGGATCGTATTGGCGCTTTGAATGCTAAATTGAGTGGTTGAGCTTTAACATTTTAGGCAATAGTGAGCCCTCAAGGTTTATTTTTTCCTTCCATGGTCCACTTGACGTGATACCATTTAAATGCTTTGAGGAAATGAAAAGGGGGTTAGAACAATTTTTATCGCATTTTGTTATTAATAAAATAATTTGTAATTTGAAAATTGGAAAAATGTAGAAAATCAGAGGGATAAAGTTTGTTTGAAAATCTCAACACTGAGAGATGGTTTAACCTTTTGCTATATATATTCTCCTCTCCTTTTTTTCCTGTGTGTATTTATAAAATTAAAATGGAAACAGAATTGGAGTCATGTTATAAATACCTTTATGTGCTGTTTTAAATTTGCTATAAGTTTATAATAGTTCTATAAATATGAATATTAACAATGGCACTAATTTTTCTTTTGGATGGGTATTCCATAACTTATTTAAGCATTCTGCTATTTTTGGACATTTTGGTTACTCTCAGTTTGTGACTAATATAAGTGATGCTGCATTAAAATTCCCTACAGAATCTTTGTATACATGTTTGGTTGCTTTCTCAGGTTATATCCCTTCTTGGTACATTGCCCCCCCCCGCCCAAAAGATATATACCGGTTTAGTCTCCAACCAGCAGTATGTGGGATTATCTTTTTCTTACTTCTTCACTGACATTAGGGATTGTTATTTTAAAAAATCTAAAACCCTTCCTTCTAATAATGGTCTTTTATTTTTTTATTTTTATTTATTTTCATTTTTTAATTTTTTTTATTAAAGATTTTTATTTATTTGACAGAGAGAGATCACAAGTAGGCAGAGAGGCAGGCAGAGAGAGAGGAGGAAGCACGCCCCTGCTGAGCAGAGAGCCCGACGCGGGGCTCAATCCCAGGACCCTGAGATCATGACCTGAGCTGAAGGCAGAGGCCCAACCCACTGAGCCACCCAAGCGCCCCTAATAATGGTCTTTAATGAAAGTGGTGCTTTGGGAAAATTGATGGCGTTTGGAAGGTTATAGTGAATGTGAATAGGAATTGGAGAAAGGGAGCCAATCATCTTTTCAGTGTTTGTGGAGAACTCCACATTAGTGTGATTTCTGTGAAGATAGAAAGTGTTGAAAGAAAAACATTTCAAAGAGGGTAGAGGATGCTAGTGACTGATTGGTGAACTGACCGGTAGGGCACCTAAAGGCTTGCTTCTAGGAAATGGGAACGTTGGCTCTCTGTCAGTTAACTCTCAAATGGGGGAAATCCATTTGAAGAGTTACAAGTTTCCTTTTAGACTGGTGGAGTTTGAAGAGATGGTCGGATGAATCGGGGAGGTCAAGGTTTGGAGCTTCATGAGACTCGAGGGCTGGAATCTTACTTCGTAGTCACGCTGCTCAAGGTGGTGGCTGCACCCAGATGCTGGACGACTGGTCTTCAGGGGACAGAGTAGGGACAGCTGACTCCTTCACGGGCCATAATTAGAAGGTAGGGAATGGATAAGAATTTAAAGCAATATGAATCTCCTAGCCATTTTGGGAACATGTTAGTGAAAGAGAAGACAGAGAATTAATAACAAGAGGGAAAGAGTAAGTTAAAAGAAACGCACTGTTATGTTTGAAGGTGGTAGGGAAGCTGCCACTGGAGAGAAGGCCTAAGTTACCAGTGTGGGAGGAGAACACAGGAAATCCCTCAGAAAGACAATTGTTTTGATATTTGCCAGAAAGCAGTATCAAAGTGAAAAGTGAAATTCTGGGCTATCCTTTTAAACTTGCCTTTGCCCTTAGCCATTTGAAACTTCTGATGTACATTTCTTAGCACATACAGTACTTTGCCTGACTATTTAACTGTTCAGAGGATTAAATTTTTCATTTGTATAATAAAATTAAGACAAAAGATGTAAAATATTTTGAGTTAATACCTTAAAACTAGGTCTGCGTGGGTTTTGTTTCACACCTTTACTGTTCAAAGAGTTCACTTGCATTTTTATATATTTATAACATGTATACATTAATCAGGCTGAACTATATCTTTTGATCACAGTAGAATAATTTAAGAATCCAGTGTATTAAAAAGCTTAGATTTTGCTTTGATTTTAGTTTTGTATGAGAATGTGTGATGGATTTTTTTTTTCTTTCTTCCTGTGAATGATCAGTTAATAGTAGTTAATTTTAGTGCTCTAAATCAAGGGTACATTTTTTATATTGTTGGCATGACTTTCATATATCTTCATTCAGATGGATTAGATGTTCTAGAATTTGAATTTTCTAGTTTTTGTTAAAAATACGTTTTATCTGTCAAATATATTCTTTCTTTCTCCAGGAGTGTGTTAGTATTTTTCTAGGAATACATAATTCTAAGTAGAAATTTACTTATTAGACCTAGCAATTAAATTTTCTTCCTATATATTTTTTTCTTACTTTTTAAGCTTTTTAACCTTTAGTTCTGGGGAACTTTTTTTTTCTCCCCAAATATGTTTATTTTAATTTTTCAGTGTTACAAGATTGATTGTTCATGCACCACACCCA
>JAPYYJ010003856.1:0-11064 GCA_028533885.1 Nasua narica
TTTAGCTGCTTACAAGACATTACCATGATTACCTCCAAAATCCTATTATAGCTCAACAACAAAGAATTTCTTCAAAAAGATGTGAAATCAAGATCATCAAATTTTGGTATATTGCCAACAAAATATATTCCTGCATCCTTGGCTGAATGGGAAAAAAAAGGCAGCAAAGTGTTTTCACTACCCTCTCTCTTTGCCCAGGATGTGAAAACAGCTTAGATGACTTAGGGGGGAAAAAAAAAGAATAAGGGAGAATGGAAGTATTTCTTTTTTTCCTTTTGTGCTTAGTTCTTAAAGGTTACAGGTAAGCTCCTAATTGAGAAGACATTTAGTCTCTGACTGAAATGTCATTTGTGGTTCAAGGTGTGTCAACATATAAACTCAAATCTTTAGACTTTCTGCTAAATGTACCATTATTCACCATGATCAAGCGGGATTTATTCTGGGCTGCAAGGGTGGTTCAATATTCGCAAATCAATCGAGGTGATGCACCACATCCATATAAGAAAAGATAAGATCCTCTCAACAGATACAGAAAAAGCATTTGACAAAATACAACATCCATTCTTGATAAAATCCCTCAACAAAGTAGGGAAAGATGGAACATATCTCAACATCATAAAGGCCATGTACAAAAGACCCACAGCTACTATCACCCACAATGGGGAAAAACTGAGAGCTTTTCCTCTACCCTCAGGAACAAGACAGGGATGACTACTTTCACCATTACTATTGAACATAGTATTGGAAGTCTTAGACTCAGCAATCAGACAACAGAAAGAAATAAAAGGCATCCAAGTCAGCAAGGAAGAAGTCAAACTTCCACTATTTGCAGATGACATGATGCTCTAATTAGAAAACCCGAAAGGACTGCACCAAAAAACTGTTAGAACTCATACATGAATTCAGCAGTCATGGGATATGAAATCAATATACAGAAATCTGTTGCACTTCTATACACCAATAATGAAGCAGCAGAAAAAGAAATCAAGGAATTGATGCCATTTACAATGCACCGAAAACAATAAGATACCTAGGAATAAATCTAACCAAAGATGTAAATGATCTGTACTCTGAAAACCACAGAACCCTTATAAAAGAAATTGAAGAGGACACAAAGAAATGAAAAAACATTCCGTGCTCATGGACTGGAAAAATAAACATTGTTAAAACGTCTAATGCTGAAAGCAATCTTCACATTACAGCAACCCCTATTGAAATACCACCAGCATTTTTCACAGGGCTAGAACAAACAATCCTTAAATTTGTATGGAACCATAAAAGATCCCAAATAGCCAAAGCAACCCTTAAAAAGAAAAGAAAGCTGGAGGCATCACATTTCCAGACTTTGAGCTGTATTACAAAGCTGGAGTCATCAAGACAGTGTGCTACTGGCAGAGAAACAGGCACAAAGATCAACAGAACAGAAAATCCGGGAACAGACCCGCGTAATCTTCGACAAAAGGAAATATGAACTATTGGGGCTCCATTAAGATAAAAAGCTCTTGCACAGTGAAGCAAACAATCAACGAAACTAAAAGGCAACTGATGGAATACGAGAAGGTATTTGCAAACAACATACCCACTGAAGGGTTAATTTCCAAAATTTATAAAGACCTTATCAAACTCAACACCCAAAAAAACCAAATAATCCAGTTAAGAAATGGGCAGAAGACATGAGTAGACATTTTTCCAAAGAAGACATCCAGATGGCTAACAGATACATGAAAACATGCTCAACATCACTCACCGTCAGGGAACTACAAATCAAAACCACAATGAGATACCACCTCACACCTGCTGGTATGGCTAAAATCACACAGGAAACAGCAGGTGTTGGCGAGAATGTGGAGAGAGGGGAGCCCTCTTACACTGTTGGTGGGAATGCAAGCTGGTGCAGCCACTCTTGGAAAAACAGCATAGAGGTTCTTCAAGACGTTAAAAATAAAGCTACCCTATGACCCAGCAACTGCACTACTAGGTATTTACCCCAAATACAAAAATACAGATCTGAAGGGGCACATGCACCCTGATGTTTACAGCAGTATTGTCAACACCAGTATGGAACGAGCCCAAATGTCCATCAACTGATGAATGGATAAAGATGTGGTGTGTCTGTGTACACGTACACACACACACACACACACACACACACACACACACACACCCCGGAATATTACATAGCCATCAAAAAGAATGAAATCTTATCATTTGCAACAATGTGGATGGAACTAGAGTGTATTATGCTAAGCTAAATAAACTGGTTAAAGAAAGACAAAATACCATATTATTTCACACATAAGTGGAATTTAAGAAAAAACAGATGAACATATAGGATGGGGGGGGTGGAAACAAACCATAAGAGACTCTTAATGGCAGAGGGCTGATGAGGGAGGTGGGTGGGGGATGGGTTAGAAGGTGATGGGTATGAAGGAGGGCACTTGTTATGATGAGCATTGAGTGTTACATGTAAGTGATGAATCACTGAATTCCACTCCTGAAACCAATACTGCATTGTATGTTAACTAACAAGAATTGAAGTAAAAATTTGGGGAAAAAAAATCAGTATGGGGCGCCTGGGTGGCTCAGTGGGTTAATGCCTCTGCCTTCGGCTCAGGTCATGATCTCAGGGTCCTGGGATCGAGCCCCACATTGGGCTCTCTGCTCGGCAGGGAGCCTGCTTCCCCCTCTCTCTCTGCCTGCTTCTCTGTCTACTTGTGATCTCTCTCTCTGTCAAATAAAGAAATAAAATATTAAAAAAAAATCAGTATAAAAATAAACTTTTTGCTAAATGTACTCAAAGGTACCTGCATAAATAGTTTAAATTCAATTCTATAAGTATAGAAGGCTATGAGAAAAGTAATTTCACCTTATCAGGTTTATGTGCACAGAAATTAAAACTTCAAAATGTAACACGTAACTGAGAAGCAATATATTATACAACATGCAACATTCCAGCCAATCCTGTCTAGGTTTTGAACAAACTATAATTTAAAAGCATAGTTTTTAACAGTGATCTATACCTGCACTTCTGTAGCTCAGATCTCCAAGAATCTTATCCCCAACTTTTCTGAGTTTCCAGTGTTGCCGTAATCTCAAAAGCTCAGAGTTGAAGTCCCTTTGCAGCTTATTTTCTTGGTTTTCAGTAACTGATTTGGTCAGCCTTTCTGCCCCCTTCAACAGGATCTGCGCTGCTCCAGCAAGTGACTTCTTTTTCGATATCAACTGCAGTGTCTGTGGATTCTATCAGAAACAATAGTGCAGTTCTGTATCATTAAACGATTTCAACATTCCCTTAATAATAAAATACCTACTCAAGAGAAAACTGAGAAATTAAAGAAAAGCAGATAACACTGTTTTTTGAAAAATAACAACCTTAACCTATTTCTCTGGTCAACTCAAATAAACTTCTGTTAAACCACAACCACTTCAAAATGGACTGGACTATAGATGAGAACTTACACCAACTGTGCACAGCTTGGATGGGGATCCCCTCTCACATTGTGCGCATGCTCACCCCCAGCCATGTGTATATAGCCTTTTGTGGTGCTCATTATACTTCTAGCGAAAGTCTATAATCCCTGCTCAAAGGTCATCCACATGACGGTAAAACCTACTATGTCCACAGACCCTAGAACAATGCCCGGCACATAATACTTGATTTCTGGAATAAATAAATGACTCCAGTGAGTACAGCTGTAAAATAATCTTATATTATGGCAAGCTATTAATGTGTCTTTGGAATAAAGATTGAAGCCACACAGCATTAAAATTAATGCATTTCACTGCAGGCTGGTTTTTGGAAAACTGATAGGAAATCATAATTATAAATACCACAAATCACCACCAATCTGTGTACTCTAGTCACCAGATAAACTTTTTTTTTTCTTTGAAGATTTTATTTATTTATGTGACAGAGAGGGAGATCACAAGTAGGCAGAGAGGCAGGCAGAGAGAGAGGGGGAAGCAGGCTCCCTGCCGAGCAGAGAGCCCGATGTGGGGCTCGATCCCAGGACCCTGAGATCATGACCTGAGCCAAAGGCAGAGGCTTTAACCCAGTGAGCCCCCCAGGCGCCCTCACCAGATAAACTTCTAAAAAGACAAATTTAATATTAGGAAGTCTGACTGAATCAAAATCACCAAGTCTCATAAAATATCACAATAATCTTTCAACCATATTAGAAGACCTAATTCTAAGTTTTTGGAGAGCTCAAGAACTTCTGGAGACTCTGAGGTGGGAAGAGTTTGGGAAGGCGGTAAAGGCTGTGGGCCAGGAATAAGGTGCAAGAGTTCTTGTCTTGGCTGCTAACCACTGACTTTACAGCACCTGAATACGTCATCCAGCTCTCTGGGCCTCAGTTTTTGCTCGGTAAAATGAAGGAACCAGACTGAATGGTCTCTAAGAAGTTTTCCACCACGTTTCTAGACCCTGAAGCTATTACCACATGAGTAGTTCTATTCAATTCACTTCACTTACAAAAGGGTCAAAACTGTTACTTCCTCTCCTTGTCACTAACCTGTTCGTGGACCCGAAGCTTGTTTTCCTCAAGAACTTCCTAAGTGGCCTCCCTGGTCTCAGGCTTTTCACTCACTGATTCATCCTTCAGTTGTCTCTCTTTCATCTAATGTTCAAACACTGCACATGCTCTTCATCAAACCTCAACAATCTTACCTAGCTTTCAGGAACTTCCCTAACTTGGCCTAATTTTTCTAACCAGGCCCCAAAAAGAGGTTGAAGGGGAAAACAGAGACTTTGAGAGAATCACTTGTTGAAAGACCCAGGGCTAGTGAGGGCAGAGGCAGGATTTGAACCCAGGTTGGTCTGACTCCAAAGCCATTTTATTATCACATTTTTGTGCAATACACTACAGATCAATGATCCCGGCTGTAAGAATCTGTTAAGATCTGGGAAACTTTAGGGGCACCTGGGTGGCTCAGTCAGTTGGGTGGCTCTTAGTTTCAGCTCAGGTCGTGATCTCAGGGTCAGGAGATCAAGCCCCACATTGGGCTCCATGTTCAGCATGGGGTCTGCTTGTCCCTTTCCCTCTGCTCCTCCCCAAGCTCCTGGTCTCAATCTCTCTCTCAAAAATAAATTAATAAATCTTGAGGAAAAAAAATTGGTAAACTTTAAAATATCACATTATTAATGAAATTTAACTCTTCTGAGGGTCACGGGGCCATTAATAAAACAATAAATAAAGGAGATGCTATGTTATGCCTTTGTTTTGAACCGGTCAGTCTTTAAATCTTCATCTGGACTTAATTTTGCTTGAAAGGTGAAGGAGAGAGTAGGCACACAGCCTCAGAAGTGGTCCTGGAACTTAATAAAATGGTACCATTATTCAGTTAAGCCCACACGTACCTGTTTTGGAGGAAGTGCATCCTGGGAGACCGGATCAAGAGTCATAAATTTTTTATCCCTAACGATACTGAGGACATCATAGAGAACACACATCTCTGTCAGGGCACTTCTCAAGTTGTTCCTCACTGAGTCCCAAGGCCAAAGGGAAGGTTGAAATTTTACCAACCCTAAAAAGAGAAAAGAAAAAAAGAAATTCACAGGTATGAGTTATACTGACTAGAAGACCAATCTTATGTAGATGTTACAAATACTGAAAGAAGAAACAATGACTTATTTCAAATCAAAACCTGTTTTATGCCATTCTCTCCACTCTTTCTTGAATCTCTGAAAATATTTAAGCTAGCGTTCCTACAATGGCAAAACAAATTTATCATCTCATTTCCACATATTTCAGTATTTTTTCAATTTATGCAAATAACCTTTTTCTTCCAGCTTTTAAAACTGGAATAATTGGAAAGCATTTCCAAAATACTTTAAAGTACAAAAAGACAAATGACCTATAATGGCAGTATTCAGATATCAAACAATGTTAACACGCCTTCCAATCTCTTAAATCATTTCACTAAGTTTCACCAGTACATGCTCTCTGCATAGAGTTCAAATAGAGTTTTAGAGTAAAAAAGTAAAGGTTTTCCTTTATTCCCCACCCCTAATTCTCCCCCTTCCTGAAAGGTAATCTGTATTAGCAGCTGCAGCATACCCATTCAAATGCTTTTCAAAGCATTTACAAACATTCAGTTCCACTTTTCTATTACTTGCTTTTTTCCTCCAATTATTACGTTCTAGAGAGACTTCTATGCCAGCACATATAGATCTATTTCATACTTTTAATTCTGTTGAACATTCTGGAGCATGGATGTACAGTAAGTTTACTCATTCCTACTTAATGGACACATACGTTGGTTTCACTAATGCTAGTAGTGGTAAACATGTTGAACACACATCTGTGCACCTGTATAACTTGTTCTGTAGGCTAAATTCCTAGCTGTGATTTATTGGGTCAAAGGAGGTGCATATTTAACAATTTGGACACATACTGAACCGCTAAACTGTCTTCCAAAAAGGTTTTACCAATTCACATTCCTAACACGGATATTAAGTCTTTTAAGCTGCTGCTGATGGTATGCACGAGAATAGTGTTTTAATGATATTTTAATTTGCCTCTCCCTACTGGTAAGATCTGATGTCTTTTCCAGCCAGCTATTTATACCTTCAGGCTATTTTTCCATTGAGTCATCTTTTTTTTCTCCCAGTTTGCAGGGAACCTTTGAACATCAGGGATAGCAACCACTGTGTGTCCTATATGCTGCCAATACTTTTCCCAGTCTCTCATTTATTTTCTTACTTTGTTCGTGGCACCTTTTTCCATTATTACTTTAAAACTTTATGTAATTAATTTCTCTTTGGCTTTATAATTTCTGTGTTTCCTATCTTGCTTAAGATCTCTTCTGCTCCCAAAGTTCTATTTCTACAACATCCTTACAATTTTTATTGTATTCTCTTCATTTGCATTTCAATCCTTGTGGAAGTAATTAGGAGGGTGAAGTATGAGATAGTATTTATATTTACTCCCAAATGGACCCCCAACTGTCCTATCACCACTAGCTCTAAAATCCATCTTTAAATTCCTATTTACACAGGATCTGTTGCACATACCCAAATCAAGAATTGTATTTTTTATCCCTGACAATGAGAATCCAAAACCCACTCATACTTTTTCTTTTAAGATTTTATTTATTTATTTGACAGAGAGAGATCACAAGTAGGCAGTGAGTCCGATGCGGGGCTCGATCCCAGGACCCCAAGACCATGACCTGAGTGGAAGGCAAAGGCTTTAACCCACTGAGCCACCCAGGTGCCCCACTTTTTCTACTAGTCTCTTCTAACTAGCCTCCCTCCTTTCAGTTTTGTTTTCCTTGTAACCCACTGCTACAAGGAATCCAGAGTAATATTTTTAACATACAATCTCCTTAAAATCCTTCCAAAAGCTATCAGCTGTCTTTCTAATAAACCTCAAATGCTTATCTGGGCCTACTGGCTCGACACGATTTGGCCCCTGCCTACCTCTTAGACCTGACACACAGACCTCTCTCTTTTCAACAGGTGTTATTAGCATTATCCCCATGGCTTAGGGAAGCAAAGTAACTCGGACAATAAGTGGCAGAGCAGGGATATGAGCCGCAGGCCTCTTAACCAAGTGTGCCACATTACACACTTAAGCACTTCATAAGTGACAGTGTCTCAAATGAGAATGACTCAAGAATCTGTACAGGAAGATAAGGAGTATTAAGAGGCAGGCAGCGCTAAACTGTCCCCCTGTGAAAACACCCCAGTGAGCACGATCACTATTCCGCCCGGGTGTTTTCAGACACCCACGCATGGCATCTCGCCGGGCGCTGGAGAGCCTGAGTGACATTACCTGGGTAGGTACCGAGGCCCCCAGACCGGCCGGCGGCCGCCAGCTGCACACACGGGCCTTACCTTCCTCGTCGTCCTGGTCCGCGCTGGAGCCGGCGCCCGCCCAGTCCTGCGCGTCGCCCTCGCCTCCCGCCGCCTCCTCCTCCTCGGAGCCCGAACCCTGGCTGAAGTCGATCCGCTGGGCCAGGCGCGCCAGGTTCTGCGACATGGACAGCGGCTGCAGGTACGTCTCAGTGCCATCCAGGCCCACCTCCTGGACCTGCTTCTCGCAGGCCGACTCGATGCTGATGCGCACGGCGCGCACCCCAGACATGCTGGCGGTGTCGGGTCGGGGGGCGTCGGGAGGACCCCTGCGCAAGCCGAAACCCTAGGTGGGAAGCAGAGGCGCCTCCGACGAGAGCCCGCAAGCCGGGAACCGCGGTGCCACCGCGGACCTCTGGAAACCCAACCCTACTGCGGGGCGGTAAACAAAGCCCAAGGCCACCCGACTTTCCCAGAATGCACCGCAATTCCCCGACCCGGCTCGGAGTCTCCCGGAACTCAACTGGCAGCCACCGGCGCTCCGGACTTCCGGGGGAGCGCTTCCGGTTTTACCAGCTCGGCGTCGGGAAAAACTCGGTTGTGTGTAGGAGACTTGGCTGGGAGTGGGAGAAAGAAAAGGGAGGGGGGAGGGACCCCGCTGCCGAGGGCATGGATTGGCTGGTGCGCGGCGCCCGGCTGCATTTTAAAGTATTACTTGCTTAGGGACGCCTGGGTGGGTCAGTTGGTTGAGCGGCTACCTTCAGTTCAGGTCGTGATCCCGTAGTCTTGGAGCCTGCTTCTCCCTCTGCCTGCCACTCTGCCTGCTTGTGCTCTCTCTCTCTCTGACAAATAAAATCTTAAAAAAAAAATCTTTAAAAAATGGAGTATTATTTGCTTCAAATGATAGAGTATGGAAAGCTCAAGAAGGCCGAAGAGAGGTAGGGAAAAGGAAATGAATAGGTCCCTGGGTCTTCGCAATGAGAGTCCCTCTGACAATGCTGAGATTTGAAAGTTTACACTTAAAGAAACATAGTCTGCATAGTTATAAGGACGTAATTTGAGGAAAAACAAATCGTGCTTATCATTACTTAAAATTGTACTGCACAATTAGTTTATTATGTTTTCCTTTTAGTTGTAACCTCCTGGAGAGCGACTATGTCCAGGAAGCATAATAGACACTGGCACATAATATGAGCTTAATTTTTATCTCATGCCTGAGTAACTGAGAATAAGTAGTACTTTAAAAGATGAAGAAGATAACTTCTTGATGAAGAAGATTGAAGATAACTTCAGTCTGAGTCCCCAAGAGTATGTCATTAGTATTAATGCCACAGAGGAGGATAGATCATTTTATATTACAAAACTCTAAGGAATTATGTATTTATCATTTTTGTAAGGATTCGAGAGAGAATGAGTGCGGTGGAGGGGCAGAGGGAGAGGGAGAAGCAGACCCCTGTTGAGCAGGGAGCCGGACCCTGGGCTGGATACCAGGACCCTGAGATCATGACCTGAACCAAAGGCAGACCCTTAACCGGCTGAGCCAGCCAGACGTCCTTATAGCCAATTTACCTTATACCATCAATTTACCATTAATGAGGGATAGAAGCAGAAAAATGTTCACCCTCAGCCAAAACAGCTGACCTGTAGCCTACATAGCTTTGATAAGGATCAAACAGGTGCTGGCTCCTACATCCTTAAAAGGTCATTGACTGCCTTTAAAGCTCACCCATAGTTAATATCGAGCTGATTGATAAGCACCAGAGAAATCTTGAAAAAGTAGTTTTATAAGTAGAAATTTGAAGAAGACATTTATGATCTAATACTCCCACATGTCCCCTCCCCCTTGGGCACTAAGTTTAGAACCACCAACTCCACACAGCAGAAGTGCAGCTCTTTCTGCCCGTGGGTCCTGTGCCCGTGTTACTTAAAAACACACACACACATACACACGCACACACACAGAACACCTTTTTGCACAGAAAATGTCTCAAGAATTCATTCTTCCTTTCTTGCTTTCTTTCTCGTTTCTTTTAGAGAGACAGAGTGTGGGGAGGGGAGGAGCAGAGTGAGAGGGAGAGAATCTCAAGCAGACTCCATGCTTAGTAAGGAGCCTGAGGTAGGGCTCTCATGACCCTGAGTTCATGACCTGAGCCGAAATCAGGAGTCAGATGCTTAACTGAGTCACTCAGGTGCCCTTCAGGTCTTTTTTCCTGACCATTTGTGGCCCCCATCAGTCATGAGTCTTTTCAAGTTTTGTACTTATCAAGTTATTATTTAAGTTTTTGAATTACTTTTCTAAGGTATTTAGATAAATAGGATTGTGCTGTCAGTCTCTACCAAAACTGGGGTGGGGGGTGTTAGGAATATGAATTTTCAAGAGAGAGACCTATGTTTTAGAAGCTCAGCCGTGATTCTTTTGCACAATCATGTTTGAGAATCGCTGTACTCTTTACACATAAGTTTGTAAAGGTTTTAACTTTAAAATTTGATTAATATTTATCATTGGCTCTATTTGAGCCCATCACTGTGCTGTTTTAATTGTTTTTCTTATTTCATCTTTTTGAGGTTCTCCTACTTCTGCATTTTGGCCCTGGCATCTGCTTTGTCATCTGGGTTGCGGCACACACCCAAGAATCAGAATCTAGACTGGGCTCAGCTGGTGGGTTCTACTTCAAGATCTAGGACCACAGGTCATTCAGTTAACTCTGTACCATGTATCTCCCATCATTCTTGGACTACAGGCTGTTCAGAGTATGTTCTTATGGTGATGGCAGAGGTACAAGAGGGAATCTTTGCCTGTATTACCTGTCTGACATCCACACGGCCCATGGCCATGCCTAACGTCAAGGATGGGAGAAGGGACACTTTCAGCCTTTTCAGTTGAAGTAACTGCAGAGTTACAGAGAAAGGGGTGTGGATAAAGGGAGGAACAAGGCCAACAATCTGTCACATATGGAAAATAATCCAGTTACATTCCCCCATCTCACACCATAAATAAAAATCCCTATTAAGTTAAAGATCAAAGTATGAAAGAGTGAAGTCTTCTGTGCAGACTCCGATATATATATGAGACTAAGTCTTGTTTAAAGGGAAGTCTTCTATGAAAATCTGTCAGATTTTGAGGGTTCATGGAGTTCAAATCTTCCTAAGGGAAGAAATGAGCCCCCCACTCCCACCATCTTTCAGGACTGAGAGATCTGCTAGGATCTCAATTAAAACTCCAAGGAACACATGGAATAACAGGCTCTAAGTAGGGGCCTAGTCTT
>JAPYYJ010003857.1:0-11063 GCA_028533885.1 Nasua narica
GCTCCTTCCCCCACCACACATTACAGGTATCTGGTGTCCTATTTCAGATCCTTTTATTTTAGGATTCCCTTGACTACTGTTTGGATGGCGGAGGGGGCGGCCGGCCCGGGGCAGGATCTCTGGGTGGCGTGGGGTGCGGCTGCCGCTCACAGAGGTTCTCGTTCTCCCAGTAGGTCAGCGCTCTGCTCAGGCACGGTTACAGGGCAGAACCTGGACTGCCACCCGTGACGTCTACCAGGGCCCTGGATCCCTCCTGGGCGGGGAAAGGCCACCCTGAAGCCACGCATTGGGAGAAATGCAGGGGCCGCTTCCTCCTGGGGGCACAGTCCCCGCTCAGCTTATATCCCGAGCTGTCCCAGATGCCACGCTCTGCCTGGTCCCGGAAATTCAGTGCAGGGACGGTGCTCGGGGGACGCGGCAGTAGCCCTGGGACAACCGTCCTTCTGCCTCGAATTTCACTTCTGGCACAAGGGACAGGGGGCTTCTCTGAACCCCGATTCCTGGATCTATAGATGGCAGGAGTTCCTACCAGTTCCCCAGGTTGCTCCTTTATCATGTCTGCCTCTTTTCCTCCATTGTAGACTGTGCTGTCTGCTCTCTGAAGGACCTACTGCCACTATCCACGGTCCCCTGGGTGCGGGACATCCCCCTCGCCTCCATAATGTTGCTATCACTGCTGCTTCTGCCGGGACCATCAGGCCCCCTTCCCTTTCCTTGGCCACTTCCTTCTTGGCTTATACACAGTCTGGACCTATTTCCCAGGCTCCTTGTGGGGTGACGGTCCTCCCCATGTTGTGCAGCATCCTGCCCGCACCCCCGGGGCGTTACCGACCATGCACTCCGTGGGGGCTGGGACCCTGCCTGGAGCCTGGGACACGGTGCGCCAGGGGCGGGGGTGGATTCTTACTGCGAGGGGCGCATTGTCCAGCTCCCCCTCCGGTTTTGCCTCTGTCCCCATGGACACTTTCGGCTGCAGCGTGAAGGACTGACAGAAGCATGCTCTGTCCGGGGCCATCAGCCCTGGAACTGTTGGTGGAGTCGGACGGGAAGAGCTCAACTCGAAAGTGTGGTTTGAGGCTCCCCCCGCCCCTCGCAGTGGGGACTGCGCGGCAGCGCGGCTGGCCCTCCACCCGATTGTTTTCTGAGTCCTGGTCTTAGGAAAGAGATCCGGGTCCCGGAGCTAGAGAATTCTGTGCGGGTCCTTCCGTAATGTAAACGGGAGCTGACACAGGAGCCCGCCCGTCCCCCAGGGGGCTACGCCGCCGAGAACTAGACGAGGGTGCGGACTTGCACGTGACCCCCCGGAACCGCTCCAGTCCCAGCAGCCGCGGGGGCGCGAGCTCAGTGCCAGCGGAGAGGGACGGACAAACCGCACGTGGTCCGTCCGTCCGGGGGCGGAGGAGCCAGCCGCAAACCCTGACTGTCGGCTCATGGTGTTCGGGGAAATCCGCAGGAAGGAACCGGGCCCAGATCACAAGATCCCGTTAGCCGCTCTGTCCAGGAGCGGCCAATCCGTAGAAAGAGAAGCGGTTTTTGGGGCCCGGGAGGAGCAGGAATGTAGTGTCCCTGCTTGCTGCTCCAGGGGTCCTGTTAGGGCAGAGAGAATATTCTGGAACTGGAGGATGGAGGTTGTACAAGGTCGTGACCACGCTGACCTCATGGTGATCTGTGTTGGGGGTGCTGTGCCCCCGGTGGCGGCGCCGTCGTCCTGCCCTAGGGCACCGTGTGCCGGGGCCCGAGTGTCACCGAAGCAGGGGCTGGAGGTGTGGAGAGTCCGTGCCCCCTGCCCCTCCCCGGTGCGATCGGACAGGTTCTGAAAGGTCACGGATGACTCTCGGATACTCTGTTAAGGAGCGTATCTGAAAATCCTACTTCCCCATCTCAGGGGCTTTAGTGCCTCAAGGCAAATGTCATCCTTTGCCGAGTCTGCTCCGGGGTTGTACCCAAACCCCTCCAGCCCTTTGTCTCACGGATCTGGGGCTGGGGGGCTGGCGCGCGATGTTTGAGAACTCGGTTCATGGAAGGGCGTTCTGTGTGGTTCGCAGGCGGCCACCTTCTCGCTGTGACTCGGCAGGGACAGCGGCTCCCCCTCCCCCAGGGGCACTACTCCCTCCCCCTCCTGATCTAGTATGTCCCCAGGGCCCCGCCGCCTCATTCCTCAGCCTTGGGGCTTACGTTTTAATATGGACTCTGGGGGCTGGTGGGGGGCACAGTCCAGGGCCCCCCACCTCTTATGGGTTTCCTTCCTGTGTTTCATTTTAAAGCTCAGACTCTGGCAGGAGCCGTGAATTTGCTCACCCAAAGACGTGAGTCCCCAGAGGGACACCCCAGGGTCCTATTTCCTGCCTGGGATCATGTGGGGAGCCAGGCGTGTGTCCTGAATTCCCCTGAAATAGAGACAAACGGGGTGAGGTGGCTCAGTGTTTCCATTTGGGGAGTCAGTGGGGACATTTTTGATGTGACGTAGTTTTCAAGATGATCTTGGTTTTACTGTACATTTTGTTTATTACGTTAGTCACCATACAGTACACCATCAGTTTTTGATGTTCCACGATTTATTGTTTACGCACCACACTCCGTGCTCCATGCAATCCGGGCCAACCCCGCCCCCTCCCCTCTAAAACCCTCCGTTTGTTTCTCCAAGTCCATAGTCTCGCTCATGCTTCCTTTCCTTCTCTTAATGTCCTCCCTTGTTCCTTATGCTCCACAAGTAAGTGAAACCATATAATAATTGACTTTCTCTGCTTGACTTACTTCACTCAGCATAATCTCCAGTCCCATCTATCTTGATGCAAAAGTATTCAACCTTTCTGATGGAGGCGTAATATTCCATTGTATATATGGACCACATCTTCTGTATCTATTCATCTGTGGAAGGGCCTCTCAGCTATATTTGGCCGAGTTTGTGGCCATTGCTGCTATGAAATCTGGGGTACATGTGGCCCTTTTCACTACCTCTGTATCTTTGGGGTAAATGCCCAGTAGTGAATTGCTGGGTCATAGGGTAGCTCTATTTTTAATTTCTTGAGGAATCGCCACACTGTTTTCCAAAGTGGCTGCGCCAACTTGCATCCCCACCAACAGTGGAAGAGGGTTCCCCTTTCTCCACATCCTCTCCAGCATTTGTTGTTATTTTCTGCCATTCTAACTGGCGTAAGGTGGTATCTCAATGTGGTTTTGGTTTGAATTTCCCGGATGGCTAATGATGAACATTTTCTCATGTGTCTGATAAAAAAATGGGCAGAAGACACACAAATGGCTGTTTTTTGGGTGTTGAGTTTAAGGAGTTCTTTATAGATCTTAGATATCAGCCATTTGGGAATATCTTCTCCCATTCCGTGGGTTGCCTGTTGGCTGTGCAGAAGCGTTTTATCCTGAAGTCCCAAAAGTTCATTTTCACTTTTGTTCTCTTTGCCTTTGAAAGAAGTTTCTGCTTATGTTCTCCTCTAGGATTTGGATGGATTCCCGTCTCACATTCAGGTCTTTCATCCATTTAGAGTTTATCTTTGGTCGACTTTCATTCTTCTACAGGTAGTGGTCCAATTTCCCCAGCACTATTTATTGAAGAGATTTCTTTCCATTGGATATTTTTTCCTGCTTTGTCAAAAATTAGTTGACCATAGAGTTGCAGGCCCCTATCTGGGCTGTGTATTCTGTTCCACTGGTCTCTGCTTTTGTGCCAGTACGATGCTGGCTTGGGGACTACAGCTTTGTAATAGAGCTTGAAATTGGGCCATGTAATGCCCCCGCTCTGTTCTTCAACATTTCCTTGGTGATTTGGGGTTTTTTTCAGTTTATATACAAATTTTTGTGTTTGAGGACTTTGAAAAATGCCGTTGAAAATATTTTAATAATGTTTGTGTTGTCTTCAATTTCTTTCATGAATGTTCTGTAGTTCCTAGAATATAGATCCTTTACCTCTGGTTACGTATATTCCAAGGTATCTTATGGCTTTTGGTGCTATTGTAAATGGAATCAATTTTCTTTTTCCAGTTTCAGTGTATAGGAAAGCAACTGTTTCCTCTGCCTTGATTTTGTGTCCCGCCACATTACTAAGTTGCTGTATGAGTTCTAGTAATTTGGAGGTGGAGCCTTTTGGATTTTCCACACAAAGTATCATGTCATCTGTGAAGAGAGAGTTTAGCTTCTTTGCCAAGTTGGATACATTTTTTTGTCTGATGGCTACTGCTAGGATTTCTAGTACCATGTGGAACAAGAGTGGCCAGAGGGGGCATCCTCGCGTTCCTGATCTTAATGGAAAGGCTCTCAGCTTTTCACCGTTGAGAATATTTGCTGTGGGTTTTTCATAGATGGAGTTTATGAAATTGAGGAATGATCCGTCTATACCTATGAAGAGTTTTAATCAGGAAAGGATGCTGTATTTGTCAAAAGTTTTATCTGCAGCAAATGACAGGACCATGTGGTTATTTTCTCTCCTCTCAATGTGTTCTATCGCACTGGTTTACAAATGTCGAACCACCCTTGTATCCCAGGGATAAATCCCACCTGGTCACGGTGGATAATCTTGTTAATGTGCTGCTGGATCCTATCAGCTAGGATCGTGTTGAGTATTTTTCTATCCATGTTCAATTCTCCTTTTGGAGGGGGATCAAGGTAAAGCTGGCCTCCTAGAAAGTCTGGATGTTTTCCTTCTGTTTCTATTTTTTGAAGCAGCCGCAGGAGAACAGGTGGTAGAATTCCCCCTGGGAACCCATCAGGTCGTGGACTCTCGATCACTGCTCAGTCTTGTTAGCGGTTCTAGGTCTATTCAGTCTTGGAAGGTTCTAGGTTTCCAGGAATGCATCCATTTCTTCTAGGCTCGGCAGTTGTTCTCACACAGCAAAGCAACTGCCTGTGAAGGAGACGCGAGCCATCCCATTACTGAGCTCTTTAAAATGCCACACGGGGAGAGGGGCTCTTACCCAGACAAGCCCTCCCTTAGCCTGTCCCCGCAGCACCGTGAGGGTGGCAAGAACCTTGCCGTCTCCTCCTTGCCCGTTGAAGGCGGGCGGGTCATAAGATCGGCACGGGCTTACAACGGCAGTGCCTTGCCCAGTATTTTAAAATCCCAACGTCTTTTAATAAACCAGAGGGCATGCTTTTTATGCTTTGGGGTCAAACCTTGAGAGCAGACCCTGATCTGAACTACCAGGGGGCTACTTTGGGCTTTATCCCACTCGGAGTGAGTCTGCCCCCATTTTCCTGTAGACAGGTTCAAGGGTGGAGTTGGGGGGTGCCGCGGCCGTGAAGGAAGACAGAGCCTACGCGCCTTTCTAAATTCCAAGCCGGTTTTGGAAGGAGGACTGCGGGTCTCTGTTCTACAGCAGAGTTGTGTTCTTGATGGGTGGGGGTTACAAACTTCACCCGCTGCTAGCCCTCTAGTGCTGCACGTCTCCGTGCCAAAAAGGCATTAGAAATGAAGCGCGATCTTTAGGACCTACTTGAGGCTCCGACCTCCCACCTGGGCTGGGGATCCAAGGAGCACTTTGGGAGGTGTCAAGTGTGCCTTAATCCTCGGGTTTTCCCAGTCTCTCCCTCCCCCCCTATTTTACTCTGAAAATGCCTGCCTCTATCCCAGGTCCATTTCCAGACCGTTGAAACCCCTGCAGGAATTGCAGGGGCCCCGGGACGGACCTCTCCTTCCCAGCCTCTAGAAGCCTTTTCAGCAACACTAGCTTTTTTTAAGCCAAGAGCTCAGTGTGTTACTCAACAAAAACTTAGGCGGGTGCATAGTGTATTTACAAGGAAGGCAATTTTGTTGTGTTGATCAAAACCTAGTTGCCCTTAGCTGTGTGCAGGCGGGCCCTGGGGGCGCTGCCTGGTTGTCCCTTCCCCTGCAGGCGTCACCTTTCAAGACGATCTTGTTAGAGGGGACCGGGCACCTGAATCCAAGAGGAACAAATCACCATGAATACCAAATCGATGGACAGGAAATCTACACGCCCATGCCTCTGCCCCAGACCAGGTTTGGGGTTTTTCTAGAGCACATGGGAGGGGGGACAGACTCTCAAGCCGGTTCCCTGCTAGGGACAGGGCAGGACGTGGAACGTCCCAAGCCGCTGGGGGCGTGACCTGAGGGCAGGTGCGGATGCCCTGAGACCACGTTCTAGATTGTCACGCTGAACTCGAGAGACCAAGACGAAGGTCCCTGCCCCCACGGAGCAGTGTGCAAGGCTCATAACCTCCCCCCCCACCCCAGATTCTAAGGGTGGAGGGCCAGTAGTAAGGAAGCGTCTTCAGCCTGTGGTTACAACTTCTCTTGGGGCTCCTGAAAATAGAAATCCTCGTGCAAGCAGGCTTTGGTTTTTTCTAATTGTGCAATCCTCCCTCCGTGATAGCTGTTCTCTCTCCTTGGTTTGCTTTTCCCAGGGGGAGGGGCAGCATTTGGCTCGTAGCCCCAGAGAAACTTTCAACCCTTGCCTCAGCCCCGTGAGTTTCCTTTTGTTTTTCTAGATGGTCTTATTTCCCACCCCTAGCCCTGGATTTTTATCATTCTTAGAGATGGTCAGCAGTCTCTTCTGTAACTGTTTCCTGCTCTTAGGGCCATTTGTCCCCATCTTTCCTTGCTTAGAGGTGTAAAAAAAAAAAAAAAAACTCGCTGACAATTCTAACGACTTACAAGCACTTGGATCCTTGTGCAGGGGTGTAGGATGGAAAGCTGCTGCCAGCGGGAGCCTCGCAGACCTTAACTTCCCCAGGAGGCTAGAACGGCTGGGCCCCAAAGTGACAGCAACATCGTGGTGGGGGGCACGCCCACGGTGGGGTAGCGTGCACATATACTTGGAAGCAACGCCCTTTAAGGTTTTTCTGAGCTTGCTTAAAGGACCTATTTGTATCTCCATACTGTATGAGGGGACCAGGGAGGTGTAGATCTTATTGATGAAGGGAAAACCACTGTAGGCTTTGTTCATTAAATATATAGGAAGGGGCAGTAAGTCAAGGTCCTGGAAGTGTCCTCTCTAGTCTGCGTCCTGCCCCACCAGGGCATTCCCGAATCTGCTTTTTTTTATGACCTAACACTTGTAACATACTATGAGTATTTGGGATACTAATTTTGGGTGTCTTCTCGACCTATGCTTTCATTTGCGGACCTGAAGAGGTCCCAGAATCGGGCTCTGGAGGCTGGGGGACCCCTCCTGGCCTGACTGCCCCCAGGTGAGGCAACCCCTCCAGCCCCAATTTCAAACCTTTTAATGGTCTCCTTTTTCTTCCAGAAGTCCTCGCAGACACCCCAGGGTTAACCCGTTCCTGTCACGAATACCACTGGTGGACTGCGCGAGACAGAAGGTGGAAGGACTTCACCGAACCTCTCTCAGGTGAGGACGAGGAAGCTGAGAAAGCGATCTTCCTTTCACAACTTCTGCGTGTGGGGCGAGTCGTAACGGGCCTGGAGATAGAATGAAGGCCGAATTAGGCACCTGGTCTCCTGTCCCTTCAGTCACCATGGCGTCATGCCTGGCTGGCCAAGGGCCTGGGGGCGCAGGATTTTATGTTCAGGGATAGAAAAACTTTCCCAACAAAGAGATCATGACCCCTGGTTCACAAATACTATAGTTGATTGAAGACGGCTTCTCATGGCTTCTTCCACAACTCACCACTATCGAGCTCCTTTCCAAAAAAAAAAAAAAAAGCCTATTTTTCATTGCAGCTGTACTCTTGAGGTCCTTCTGCGCTGCAGGGTTCAATGGGACTGCTTTTACTTGCTCTGCCACCTCTTAGGATGGAAAATAGTGTCATGAAAGGGCTTGGAAGATCAGGGTTCCCCTCCAGAAGCAAGGAGGACCCGCCCCCACCTTCAGCCGTGTTGATAAAGGCTGGGGGACAATCCGTGATATTTAATCCTTCCCTGAACAGGTCCTTACACGAGGCATTGAAGGCTCCCCACTTACTCTTTATGACCTGTGTTGCTGTTCTGAATATTTTTCCCATCATTATTGGCGAGGAGGAAGCAAGGTTTTTTAGTTACAGACAATGACCCCCCGAGAATCTACTAAAACATTAGCATTGAAAATTACCAGCTTCCTATAAAATATTCCACTTTAGCAGTAATTTGTATATATTTACATAAAAGCCGACTATAGATCACGGTTAGGAAAAATTACTGTGGTAGAGCTCAGGCATTATTTGAACCTATACATTTTCATTCATTCTTATTTGAACCCCCCCTGGCCGGCTGTGACTGGCCACTCCCCGGCGCGGGTCCTCAGTCTCCTGGGTCCAGTGCTGTGACCTCTGTGCACAGGTTGGAGCTTATAACTGTTAGCAGCTAGCCTCCGTGTGGACATTTCGGTAAAGCACACCACCGGCAGTTAGCGAGTTCTTCCAAGTTTAGAGTCGGGTTTTGGAAACTGCAACATTGCAAATATGTTAAAAAATCACGTTTCTTGGACGGTGGTTCGTCTCTGTATTTCACTGGGGAGATTTCCCACTTACCACGCCACAGAGCTCATCTCCACTTCGAAAGGTGTTGGAGGATAATAAACCAGAGTTAGCATTACAATGAATAAATTATCTGGATTGGAGGAGGGTGGGCCTCACCCTCCTGTTGTCTCACTGCCCCGGGGCCACAGGGATGGTGCAGTCACAGTGGGACTCCGGCTTAAGGGTTTCTTGCTAGCTTGAACTTATCTTGGAACTTGCATCTAGGCTTTGACCACATTTCAGCTTTGCCATCTACTGCCGTCCCACAGGTCAGATGTGTTCCCGCTGCGATCACATCCTCTCGTGGGCCCAGCTTACCAGAGTCCAGCAGGTCCTAAGAGATTCCTAACCCTTCTTGGCCCACAGGTGTGCCCTTGACTTTAATAATTCTCTCCAGGAACTGGCCTCCTTGCTCTCCCTCAAACATACTACATAGGAACCTGCCCCAGGGCCTTTGCATTATTCATGAAGGTCCCGAGGCCTTGACCAGCATAAGTTTTAAGAAATAAAAGTAATGGAAACAACTTGCCCAAACCAGTGGGACCTTCAGTGGTGCAGGCCTACCTCGAGAATGAAAAGCCTCTATTTGGGCTCTGAGGGCCCAAAAATGCAATTAGCACAATATGAACAATTATATACGAACAAATGGGAAAACCTAAAGGAAATGGATAAATTCCTGGAAACACACTATAAACAGAAGCAGTTTTTTTTTTTACAAGTCCAGAACCAAACAGCTTTTTGTCTACCAAACATGAGTCTGGTACATCGAGCATCAACTTTCAGAAAAATTGAGGAGTGCTTCCAAACTCATTTTATGATGCCAGCATTACCTTGGTCCTAAAACCCTATACACACCAGAGTCAGTATCTCTGAAATAATCCTCAACAAAATGTTAGCATGCCACAGTCAATATATTTAAAGGATTATATATCATGATTGTGAATTATACCAGGGATGCAAGGATGTTTCAATCTCCAGAAATTAATGTGATAGGCCTTGAAAGAAATCCTATGATCAGCTCTGTGAATGCAGTTAACAAAAGCCAATATCCATTTATATTTCTACAGTCAGGACAGAGGGAATATTCCTCAACATAAAGGCCATAAATGGCAAACCCACACACTAATATCCTCCACAGTATATGAATAAGAGTAGAAATCAGTATTTGAAGCCCTAGCCCTAGAAAAGAGGCAAAAAGAAAAGGCATCCAAGTTGGAAAGGAAGAAAACTCACCATTCATAGACGACCTGCTATATATAAAAAAACCCTAAAGACCCCCCCAAAACTACAATAAAGGAATCAAAGTCCTAAAAGATGTCAAATTAACACAAATTGGTTGCACTAATGAAGTATGAGAAATTAACAGTCCCATTTACAAATCAAAAAGAATAAAATGGGATCAAATTTTAACCAAGCTGAAAGACCTGTAGTCTGAAAACCCTAAAACACAAAGATGACAAGTAAGCAATAAAGCGTCCTGTGTTCGTGGATTGGGAGAATGTCAAAACGTCTACTACCCAAGGCCATCTACAGCTTCGATGCCACCTCCATTAAAATGCCACTGGCATTTTTGAGAGAACTCAGAATCCTAACATTTTTATGAAACCAAAAATCTACACTAGAAGTTGTAGTCAAAATAGTATGGTACTTGCACGAAAATACACAACCAAGGAGAGCTCACTGATAAGCCCATGCATGTGTGGTCAATTGATCAGTGACAAAAGGAGGCAAGAACGTACAATGAGGAAAAGACCTTCGGGTCAGTACGTGGTTTTTAGAAAAACTGGACCACTTTCTTAGGCCGTACACAGAAGGAAATTCAAAATGGATTAAATACTTAAAGCAGTGAGCCCTTTGGCCCAGTTTCCTCAGGCTAGGGCGACAAAAGCTGAAATAAGCAAAGGGGATTATATTTAAAAAGCTTTTGCACAGCGAGGGTAAACCAACAAAACTAAAAGCCACCTACCCAATAGAAGATTTTTGCAAACCTTTCACCCTATAAGGGGTTAATATCCAAAACAAAGAACTTCTATAACTTAAGGGAAGCCAGGAAGCTGGTGGGAAGGGGACCCTGAGCTTACCTCCTCCTACAGGTACGACCAGGTAACCCATCAGCCTAAATCCAGAAAATAACTCAAACACTGACAGCACTGCACAAGTAAAAGTAGAGAAGAGGCCACATCAGAGGATGAAGAGACAGGGAGACGACGACAAATCCCTCATCACACTTGACTTTGAGAGAGAGGGGCCGACTTTCCCGAGTTCTTATAACCACTATGACTTAAACCCTGGAATTTTAAAAGTCAATTTACAAATCGGCCCCCCTCCCTGGCAGAGCCAGCTTCAGAGGACATCAGGAAGCCAAGTCCTGCGTCACCTCCTCCCCGCCCCCCGCAAACGGATGCTAAGGTCAGCTGAGCTCAACCCGGAAGCAGCATTTTGAAAAATGTCTACATTCGGAATGTAGGTAATTTACTCCCCTCAGATCACGGCCCTGAGAGGCAGGGCTGGTGGAGAAACCCCTCCACGAACAGAGGAGCTGGCCGGCACCACTGCCCTTCCCCCATCCCCAGCATAAACCCGCAGTCGCCCCTGGGAATTAGCATCCTGCTGCCACTTGCTTATACCAACACCTGCCCCTC
>JAPYYJ010003858.1:0-11061 GCA_028533885.1 Nasua narica
ATTAGAAAGCAACTACTGTAATTAAGTCATATTTACATTTGCCCACTCTTTCATTTTGAGGTTTCCTTTATTTTTTATTATTCTTATTATGGCAAAGTATATGTAACACAAAATTTACCATTAGAGCTATTTTAAGTGTATCATTCAGTGCCATTAAATACGCTCACATTATTCTGCAATCACCACCATCATCCATCTCCAAAACTTTTCCATCTTCAGCAACTAAAACTCTGTAACTATTAGACAATAATTCCCCATCCCCCACTTCCTACCCCCGCAGACCCTGACAAACTCCAACCTATTTTCTGTCTATAAATTTCTCTACTCTAGGTGCCCTGTATAAGTGAAATCCTACAATATCCATTCTCTGTGCTTGGCGTCTTTTATTTAGCATAGTATCTTCAAGGTTCATCCATGTTGTAGAACACATCAGAATTTATGTCCTTTTTAGGATAGAATAATATCCTTTTGTATGGATAGACCATATTTTGTTTATTTTTTCATATTCATCAATGGATATTTGGGTTCTTTCTGCCTGTTGGCTATTGTGATTTTTTTTTTATAGTGGTATGTATGATTTGATCTTTCTCTTTATCTTTTGTGTATCTACTAAAGGCTTTTTTTTTTTAAGCTTTTTCTTTGTGGTCACCATGAGGTTTATGTAGAGAATCTTACAGTTACAGCATTTCATTTTAAGTTGGTTGTTGTGAATAAGGCTATCATGAACATGGGTGTACACATATCTGGTTGAGTCCCTGCTTTTAATTCTTTTGGTCTTTGCTTACTCTTTAGAAGTACTCCTCATTTTCTTCACCATGTGACCACATCCCAACCTCATTTCCTTGTAATTCACAGTTCCTGCCAAAGCTTTTCATTGGTGCTACCTGAATTTCACCTCTTCTCATTCTCTGCCCTCCCTGCATCCTCTTCTTCAGCTCACAGACTGTGATTTATCTCCCAAACCTCCTTTTCACCACCAGTCTTCTATGGAAGAGGCAGAAGCCCAGGGCTGGACTCTTGGAAGAGGAATACTCCCATATCTTCTCACTGATGTCCAATGGCCAGAGTGGATCCCAGTCCCAAGCCTTTCACAGCCAGCAGTGGTAATTCCTGATTTCTACCTGGAAGCCTATGTAACTCCATGAAAATCATCCCTGATTTTGAGACCCTGACAGAAGATAAAGGCTGAGCATAAGTCCCATAGTCAAAGACCAATAGCCAGAACCATCATAAGGGCCTCAGCAATTTTGAACTCCATCAATACTGTGGCAGGAGGAGGCAATCTTCATCCCAAGTGGGATCCAAGATCAAGTAAAGACAGCCCTCTCTCCAATAAGGAAGAAAGTTTGGTTGAGGCCAGCAGCCCTCTTGGGGGTTATAATCACTCTTTTCTAAATCACTCTGGTGTTTTATTGTTCTTTTTATCACAATCATCATCATTATTTTAAATCACTACCATTTCTTGCATACTTACTATATACAAAGTACATGATAAGAAATTTACTTGAATTTTTTTTCTTCATATATTTTTAACCTCACAGTTAACTGGAGGCAGAGTGCTCTTTGGAACCAGACTTCCAAGTTCCAGTTCCTCTAACTAATGGCTTGAATCCCTCTATCCCTCTCTATCCCTTACTTTCCTCATGTAAGAGGGGACAATAGCAGTCTGTATCTTGAAGAGTTGTCAGGATTGAATGTGATTGTCCGCGGAGAGCATTAGAATCATACCTAGCACTAAGTCAGTACTTGCCGAAGTTAATTCTTCTTATTTCTTCATCTTAAAGATAAAGAAACTGAGGCAGAGCAGGTTAAGAAACGTGCCTGAGGCCACACATTCTGAGTCTATTGACTCATAATATTTCTCAGCTTTGTAGATGCTTACTCTGTTGTCTATGGAAGAGGAAATAGAAAAAGCGGTATTTCAGCTTTTTATATACATACAAATATGTACCCACCCCAAGATATATTTTGTGTTAACCAGCCCACCTTTACTTCAAGTTGTAAAGAGAAGATAAGACAGAGTTAAATAAAATTCCTGCCTCTAATTTTTACTGACCTAAGGCAAGTAGATATCTAAAAGGCTGATATATTGATATCTTCCATGTACAAACACACAGAGTGTGTGAAGATTCCTTATCTCACCCTCTGCTAAATATCTATTCTCAACATTCCCAGTCACTGGAAAGCAGACTATTAATCCTTTCTCCTATCTCACCACCTTCATCACTCTCCGCAAATTGGTACATGAGAGATAGTGAGTGGAGATGGCAATTCACAGAGCAGGAAATGATCTCCACAGGTATTCCTTCTGCAGAAAGCTGCCCATTCCCCAAGAGGAAGGACCAGATGAGTCCTGCTCAAGTGCATTTCAAAGTCATCACAGTGAAACTCTTTTAATATCTGGATCATTTCAACATTACCTATGATAAACTTAACATTTAATTTTCTTGGACTTGACTCATATCAAAAGCAGTTTGGTTGTATTATCCCTCTCATCAAACTTCATGCTGTGGTTGATACGGATTGGTTATTTGCAAGTGGGCATGGCCCCTCTGGCCACAGGAAGGCAGCAGGGCACAAGCCTAAATGCAGATAGTTGTTTTGTTCTGTTTTAAGATTTATTTACTTGAGAAAGAGAGAGAGAGAGAGAGGCGGGGAGGGGCAAGAAGGCAAGGGAGAGAGAGTCTCAAGCAGATTATACACTGTGTGCAGAGCCCATCCAGGGGCTTGATCTCTTGACCCTGCATGTCTGAATGCAGACAGTTGGGTTTTTTGTTTTTGTTTTTTAAGGTTTATTTATTTAGGGGCGCCTGGGTGGCTCAGGTGGTTGAGCAACTGCCTTCGGCTCAGGTCATGATCCCTGAGTTCCGGGATCGAGTCCCACATCAGGCTCCCAGCTCCGTGGGGAGTCTGCTTCTTCCTCTAACCTTCTCTCCTCTCATGCTCTCTCTCACTTTCTCTGTCTCTCAAATAAATAAATAAAATCTTTAAAAAAAAAAGATTTAATTTATTTATTTGAGAGGGAGAGAGTGGCAGGGAAGGGCAAAAGGCGAGGGAGAGTCTCAAGCAGACTCCATGCTGAGCACAGAGCCTGTTGCTGGGCTCTATCTTATGACCCTGAGATGATGACCTGAGCCGAAACAAAAAGTTGGAGGTTTAACTGACTATGCCACCCAGGTGCCCTTGAACGCAGACAGCTTTAAATTGAAACATCATTCTGCCTCAGTTGTGATGGGTCCCTGGACATAGATGTGAACTTTGAGAAGTGATACCAGGTAATATAAACATGGTGGAATCCAGGTGAACTCTTTAGAGTTGGATAACAAAAGATTGGTGGGCACATGTCTAGATTTTATGGAAACTTTTCTTGCAGAAGATAAGGTGTTAGACTAGAGAGTGAAGACAGTGAAGTGTAAAGTTTCTTTTAACATCTACATTTTCTGATTCTAAAGGCAAGAGATGGAGAGTGTATATTTATTTAGAGTATATTTATTTATTTAGACATAGTAAGACTATGTCTAGGTCTGGGGTTGGTAAAATTTTTTATAAAGGGACAAGCAGTCTCTGTCACAAGCTCTGCCATTGTAGCAGGAAAGAAGCCATATACCAGATATAAATGAATAATCATGGCCATGTTCCAATAAAATTCTGTTTACAAAAAGAGGTTGCAGGCTGATTCAATCTATGGGCCCAAGTTAGTCAGCCCCTGTACTAAGTTCTATGCTAGGCACTTTTATACATTATCTCAATTGCTCAGACTGAATGTAAGATATAGTCCAGTTACACTAACATAGTTAAGTTACATGAACAAAGGTAAAGAGAGATTTTTCTCATGCTTCAAGTGAGAAATTGTAAATAAGCCTGGCGCCAGACTTCCACAAGAGCATCCAATGCTAGAAGAAAAGAAAGGAGGAATATCATCAGAGTTCTAAGAGAATGAAAGTGTAACTTGTGAACATTTCATGTATGTAAAAAGCTACAGCAGACTCTCTCACATACAAAATAACTCAAAGAATACAGACCCACGAGCATTTCTGAAAAAGCTACATATAACAAAATTCCACATTGAGGTAAACCAAAATAAAGAATGCAAGAATGGACATTCTGTGATCACAGGACAGGTAGAAAGCATTAAATATCTTTGGAATAAGAGAGCCAAATCTAGAGCCAAAGCCAGATTCCAAGAAACTATGGTATATTACATGTATAGAAATTAAAATGAAAAGCCACAAATGTAGACAATATAAAAACAACCATACAGCAAACAGAGATCAGGAGCTGGGTGAAGGGAGTTGGGAGGAACTGAGAGAGTACTGACATCTAACAGAGAAATATGTGATGACTCTACCTGCCTAATAGTTTTCATATTCTCATCTTAGCTTTGAAGGGGTCTTTTAGCAAATTGTTTCTATGGCAGGTGAAAGAAATAGTTATTTGAAGGTCAACCGTTCCTCTGTTTCATGTCCATTAAAACAAAGCAAAATTAAGTTTAATTCTTTTAACTTAAAATAGCATCTATAATGTGAGCTCATTTAAAAAAAGGTATTTCCATGTATTTCTAGGTCCAAGTTTGCATTTTAAAAAGATATCTTGGGTAACAACAACAAAAAAAAAGGTTTTGGTTGTGTCATCCTAAATAAAGAATAGAATTTTGGGCTGGAGGGATTTGAGCTGTTTCTAAATTTCTTTCTTTCTTTCTTTCTTTCTTTCTTTCTTTCTTTCTTTCTTTCTTTCTTTCTTTTTACACTTCCATTAATTGAATTTACATCTTGATCAAGTAAAAAAAATTTAATAAAATGATGGAGTAGTTTTCATAAAGAAAAGAATGAAAAAGAAAAAAGGATCAAACATGTTAGCAGTAGTTAACCTTCAGTGAGGAAACAAAAAAAGTGAATATTTCATTTTGCTCATTTATATATTAAAACAATTAAAGAAACCAACATGAATTTGTAAAAACATACGATATGTTGTCCCAGAAGCCACAGAAAGCATTTTCTAGGAAGGAATGGTCAACAGAGCCCATTTTAAAGAGAAGTTAAATAAGATCAGGACAAATTTTACCAATAGGAAAGTCACAGTTGACCTTAATGAAACCAATTTCAAGGGAATGACAGAAGCAGAAGCCAGAGAAGTAAGTAAATGTGGAGGGAGTAGGAAGTGAAGAAGTGGAGATTCTCAGTTTAGATAACTCTTTCCAAAACTCATTCTTCTTCAAAAACCCCGCTTAGGATAGATATTTACTCTATTCTTATGGGGAAATTGAGGTTTATTGTCCTTAACCAAAGTCACATGGCTGGTGATTTCTGAGCCAGTGTCCCAACCCAAGTCTATCTGATTCTAAGCCTATTCTCTTTCACTGTATTGTAATTTGTGTGAAGTTGTGCTTGAAAGGTTTGGTTGGATGATAGGACTCTCCTGGCCACACCGAATGGATTGGAGTGGACACTCAGTGAACAGTACCAATTGGAGTGGAGTAGACCAAACACGAGCCTAAATCTCCTGGGAATTTTTATTAGAGCTACAAGATACAGTACTTTTTTTTTTTTTTAAGGCACTTAAACTGAGGACAAATAAGTCGAGCTCCGTGTGCACATAAAGAGGCAGAAAAGCTGATTAAGAGACACAGCTAGATGGAAGAAGTCAGAGATGGAGATGGGGGCGGGGAGAGGTCATGCAAGGAAAGGGAAAGTGCAAGGCCATGTGGTTCTAGAAAGGGAAAGGGAGGGGCACCTGGGTGGCTTGGTGGGTTAAAGCTTCTGCCTTCAGCTCAGGTCATGATCTCAGGGTCCTGGGATCGAGCCCCGCATCATCAGACTCTCTGCTCTGTGGGGAGCCTACTTCCCCCTCTCTCTCTGCTTGCCTCTCTGCCTACTTGTGATCTCTCTGTCAAATAAATAAAAATAAAATCTTTAGAAAGGGAAAGGGACTGTGTCAAGTAGAGAGAAGCTGCTTTGACTCCTCTGGCTCTCCAGTGTTGGTTCTGGCAAAGTCCAGCTGCGCTTTTTTGATTGAGCTTGTTATTTCTGTTCCTGCTAACCCATTAGTCTTGACCAGGGAAGGAAGGTAAGAATTTAGTCTCATCCGAGGAAGACTGATGGAGGAGTGAGAGCTGAAGGGTGACCTGACATCGCCATGGCATTGAGCCTGCTATTCACCAGTGGATTCTTGGATGGACTGGTAACCATCAGAGTCTTCCAATTCTACTGAATAAAAATAAGTCTCCTGAGAAATATAGCCCTGACCTTTCTTCCCAGATACTTTCCTCTTTCTCTGCCTGGGCCAAGAGAAGCTCAGAGCATGAAACTTTTACAAAAGGATAGAACAGAAAGCATCTATAACCTAAAGGCAGGTTATGAGCTGTTGAAGTCCTCCTTTAGTTGCATTGAATCCTCCTCTCTTGAGAGGAACTTGGAGGATTTCCAGCCTGCTATGGAATGCTGGAGCCATACTCCAGTGCTTCTCAGTCTTTGAGGGCTGTGGTGTTCCCAAATCCCAATACGGCTCCTTAGTGGGGTTTGGAGAACATAAGGTTTCCCATAATTACTAGGTCCCAGTCCTTCAGGCAGCAGCTGGAGGAGGAGACCACTTATTCATTTCATTTCTAGTGAAGAGTTCACTTCATTTCTACTGAAGAGTTGGCCTTAGAGGGACTCACAACATTCATTCATTCATCATTCGTCGTCATCATTCTTCTGCCAAGTCTCATGTACTTAATCAATTGGTTAACAGGTAATGATAATAAGATTCTAAGTTTAAATGACTATAAATCCTTTGGCATTATTCTGATTTAAGCTGATAGCTGTTAATCCAGCTGTAGGCTTCATAAATTGCTCGATAGAGATCCACCAGCATCAATACTTGAAGGTGACCTCCTCACAAGGCATGACCCATTCCACATGGGATTGGGGGCACCATCCTCCTCCCAAATGTTTGGAATAGCTTCATCAGTCAGCTCCTCTCTCATAAGGACCCTGCAGTTGTGGCGTTTTTCATTGGGGAATGGATGATTTAGTGTAGTAGATGAACTTTGGCTCTCAGATGGAGTGTGACGTAGATGCTCTTCCTTGATGCATTTTATATCCTCAGCTATCACATGCTGCATGTGAGCTCGTGTCCTCTGAATAAAGAGCATCTTGTGTCCAAGCCAATGTGTGTGACTTGGCTGATGCCAGCTTCAAGGCTGCGATGAGTTACAAAGTGCCTGACGCCATCCCAGGTTGTACTCCCCCCTCCACCCCCATCATGGCTTCGGTTGATGGGATGCAACATAGCAGGTTGTGGCAAAGCTGGGGGATGTAGAAAGCAGTGTTACGTGTCCTGCCTGCAAAGTAGAGTGTTCTCAGTGGGAGCAGCGCATCACAACAGAAAGCCCTGCTCTCACCCAATCCTGTGTCTGCCTGCGGATTGGGGGAAGCTGGATCGCTGAGGCTCTCAACGTCTTAGAAACTACTGTTCAGTTCTAAGTGCATTTTACCCAATTCTCTCAGCAATTGCTTTCAAAGAATCAGCCTGAAGCCAACCTAAAGCCACCTGGGGGGAGATAGGAGCCTGGAATTGCAGATCTGTAGTTAGAAATTAGGCATGTGTGAAATCTTGGCATTTGCCTTGACTTTTGAAGGCTGTCATGAAGGCAACTTCCCATATAGATCCTGCATATGGGAGGATATGCAGGATACAAGCTCCTGCATGTGTTTGCCAGATCTGCATTTCACTCTGCATATGACCTAGTCGGTGGTACCAAAGAGTCTATGCAAGACCACTGTTAGCCTAGAAGTTGCCTTTTTGTAAATTAGACAAAAGCACAGCTTTTTCTGCCAGGTGTCTGCAAGACCGCTGGTTCTGACAATAGCTGCTTCCTCTCCAGCGCTGCACCCCCCACCTTAGCCACTTGAAAGGGTCTCTAACCCGTCTCCTCCTTGGTCAGGTTACCCTCATTTCTTGCCCATTGGCATTGCCTATACCTATCTCCCTGCAGAGCCCACTTCAGAGAAAATTTACACGAAGGGGATGTTTAAAATTCCAAGTTGTTCTAGAACATCCGCTTGCTGATGCAGGACCAAAGCACATCAATATATTCCAACAACAGTGAAGACAATGTTGGGGTTGTCAATGTGGGTTCTTACTGAATACGAGATGCTGAATCATAATTATTAGATGAGGTGTTGGTCTTTATACATAATCGGATTTCCTAATCATAAAAGTGGTGTTTATTAAGGAAAAATTAAAATGTATAGAAAGTATAAAGTAAATAATCAAAATCACCTATAATCCTACCACTTAGACATCATACTTTCAATGTTTTGGTATATTTTCTTCCAATTTTTGTTATAGGGATACTCATGCATTGAAAAAAACCTCTTGGGATTATATATATGATACATATTACCAGGTACAATATATTATACATAATAATTACATGATATAATATTACATTATTGCAAAAATATAACACAAATAACATTATTACATAAGTATAGTATATATTGTATATAAATAAATATATATATATATATATAATTTTGTGCCCTTCCTTTTTCCCACTTATTATAATATTATTAACATTTCCCCATGATTTAATTTTCCCCATGATTTAACTCACTAGCATGGGAATTACTAAGTCAGAGGGCCATTTGTAAATCATGCAATGTATATATACGGTCACATCACAAGGATGTTGTCTGGCTTTGAAATCTTAGCAACTCACAGGCGAGGCAAGAACAGTCCATCGTCTTTCCCTGAGAGGGACGCAGGTTCATTATGGGAACTAATCTACAGGAGCTGGAGGCTGAGGGCGCTCCTTCCACTTCATTCACCGAGTCACTGAACAATACATATGTCCGCCCCCAAGCCTTGCTTTCTACTTCTATGACAGGAATTTAGAAATTGCCTTCAGGACTCTTGAGGTCTTCTTGGGAGGATCACAAGACAGCCAGGCTGGGTTCTCAGACGTCCTCACACACATTGCTCACCGTTCCTGGCTCTCCTCAGAAGTATGTCTTTTTCATGTTTGGTTCTTCTGGAGACTGGGGAAGGGATTCTCTGGTGAGTAAAGGGTTGGGAGCAGAAGTGAAGGATGACAGAGGGAAAATGTTACAGAAGCCTCATGCTTGGCTTCATTTCCTAGATTCTTCCTTAATTCCCAAAGATTTTTCTCAGGAGACATTGGGAATAAAATATAACTTAGTCCTTGAAACCTGTCCAATGCAGTAGCCACCAGCCACATGTTGGCTATTTAAATTTAAATGAATTAAGGGGCGCCTGGGTGGTTTAGTCCGTCAAGCATCTGCCTTCAGCACAGGTCATGATCCTGGAGTCCTAGGGTCGAGTCCCACATGAGGCTCTCTGCTTAGCGGGGAGCCTGCTTCTCCCTCTGCCTCTGCCTGCTGCTCCCCCAGCTTGTGCTGTCTGACAAATGAACAAATCTTAAAAAAAAAAATTTAAAGGAATTAAATGGAACATAACCAAAAATTTTGTTCCTCAATCTCACTAATCCCATTTCGAGTGCTTAATAGCAACATGTGTCTATATAGATTATTTCCATGATCTCAGAAATTTCTGCGGATAGCGCTGCTCTAAACTATTCCTAGTTAGAGTAGAGTAAATGCATACCCTTGGGATTCTAGAGCTTTCGCCAGAACTTCATCAGAGAAGAAATTTCTCTGAAGACTCTTGTTTTCTTTGAAAAGCTCACGTAAATTTTTCATTTCTAAAATATAAGGCATACATGTTTGCTTTAATGTAAAAACATGATCTTAAATACTGAACACTGAATAAAAAGGACAGAACAAAAAGGCATCAGACTTTTCCTGTGTTTTTTTTCATATCACAATTGGAGGAACACACACGTGGGGCATGGAGGGTATTGCTCTCTGCTGCCTGTCACCAGGGCAAACCTCTCATGGAATCTCCTCCACACACCCAGGGAGAGACACATGTGGTCCCTGAGCAGCAGTACTTACTGAGCACCTACTGTGTTGGGTATCATGGCAGGCAATGGAAATATAAGGCAGATAGTCAAGCATTTCTAGAATCCAAAGATTAGAAGCAACCTATACAATCCACACCTAAGCCTTAAGTAGCTTCAGTTATAATCTGTGGCCTGATTTCAGCACATGAGATTGGAGTTGTCTGTTGATGATTTGGCCTGTATTTTTTTTCCCCCAAAAGTAGTGCTTTCATTTAGCGAAGGCTGCTTAATGAATTTCAGCAAGGAAGATGTACAAAATGAGATGAAGAAAAACGGAAATTTCTACAGAGCATAGAGTGGGGCTGGGTTGGGAATCTTTGCTATTCTCAAGGCTCCCAGAGAATTAGATCGAATGTCTGGGTCGTCTCCTGCTCTAGAACCTAAAATGTTAAAATGTGTGCTCATTTCAGTTCCTCATTCTGTAGCTGAAGCTTTATGGCTTCTCTGGGCTCAGGAGAGATGCAAACAGAGATGGAAAATAGAAAAATCTCTATCCTACGGATAGATCTCTATCCATAATGTTGAAAATGTTGAAATCTCTATTAAGGTCTTCTGCAGATTTATGGCCCAAACTAAATCTCTGCTCTCTCACCTTCCCCATAGGTACTATTTTCCAACTCAATCACTCTTGCTTGTTTCTGGAACTTCTCCAGCTTCTCCATGCCCATTCTAGGGTAAACGGGATGACAAAATAAGGTCTTAACCAGTGCTACAGGGTTGGATTCCATCAAAATGGCACCAAGGCCAATTTCAATTACAATTTCTACTGGCCCATTGGTTTTTCTCTAACCTGAGGCCTAACACCTATTGTGTGTGTGTGTTGTTGTTTTTTTTGTTTGTTTCCCCCTGATCAGACTCCACTGTTAAGATTCTCTCAGCGTTCAACTGTTGCAAATATATCATATATAGGAGTTGTTATTGCAAATATTTGTTTCAATTAATTAGCAACGGCCTTATGATGAAGCCTGCTTGCGTTTTTCTATTGCAACCATGTGGTCGCTCTAGCCCCCAGGCCACACAGAGCCCAGCAACAATCCCTAACGATCCTCTTAATTACACAGTTGGGGTAACCATTCTGTCTAAAAAATCTGCTT
>JAPYYJ010003859.1:0-11060 GCA_028533885.1 Nasua narica
GGCAACTAACCAAAGGTAATGAAATAGCTGACTCTCTTGTTTTCTCAGCTTTTCAAGATGTATTCGATTTTCACTCTCTTACCCACATAAACCAAAAAGGACTTAGACAAAAATTCCCATTACTAAAGAACAAGCAAACTCTATTGTCCACTCCTGCCCTTCTTGTGCTGCCATCAATCTACTTATACAACCAACAGGTGTTAACCCCCGGGGTTTAACAGCCAATGAAATATGGCAAATGGATGTCACTCACATCCCTTCATTTGGGAGACAATATTTTGTTTATATCACTGAGGACACACATTATCACTTTATATAGGCTACAGTCCAAACAGGAGAAACTGTTGCACATGTTATTAGGCATCTCCATTCTGCCTTTGCAGTCACGGGGAAGACCAAAGTTATAAAAACTGATAATGCACCCGCTTATGTTTCCAATAGGCTACAATCCTTCTTTAACTTATGGAATATTAAACATTCCACTGGCATCCCATATAATCCTCAAGGATAAGGAATTGTAGAGCAGACTAATCAAATACTAAAATTACAGCTTCATAAACAAAAAAGGGGGATACAAGGTCCTCTTCAAGAAATATTAGCAGAACTTTTACTTACTCTTAGTTTTTTGAATTGTGATGATAAAAACACTGCAGCAAAGGAAAGACATTTTGGTAAACAAAAACAAGATAATGTATATCCTCCAATCTGGTGGAAAATTATTATTTCTAATCAATGGCTCCCTGGTAATTTAGTTACCTTGGAAAAAGGAAATGCATATGTATTACCTGACGAGGCTGGCAAGCCTGTACAGGTGCCCTCTCCTTTTATAAAGGTTCACCATGAGCAAGAGGAAAAGATTTATATTCAAACCAGTCCCACCAATCATCAGCTTTGAGGGTCTCACATTGAAGAACACTCGAATCACAATGCCTGGAATGGACCAAGCAAAGATTCCAACTTGGGGCCAGATAAAGAAGCTGACCAAGAAAGCAGAAGTTCTGGAGAATGAACAGTGTCCTTTCACTCTGAACAACAAGGCAGTAACTATGATGGCCTTCATCACAGTAGCAGTAAGTCTTCCGGGATGTTATGCACAAGTAGATAACTTTACATATTGGGTTTATATACCCAATCCTCCCCTGCTCTTTCCAGTAGATTGGGGTGAAGATATAATACCTATTTATTTAAATGCTTCAAAATGGGTACCTGGAATTTTGGATCCTAGATTGCCACTACTGCCCCAAGAGCAGGGCACAAACATTAAACTTACTTTGGGATATCAAAATAGTCCAATATGTATTGGCGATCATTCCAGCTGCCTTATCCCTGATGATCAAAGATAGTTGGTAAACTTTCCTAGTAATGCTAATCTGACTAAAGTTCAGTTACATTTGCTCTCCACTAAAGGATTCCAAGCCAGTAAATATCGGGGTCCTAGCTATGACATAGCAGCGCCCCCTCTTCCCAAATGCAAACGGACACAAACGTGGTCTGATGAGGGAATTCACCCTTTATAGGATTGTTGAGCTTCTTATCCCCATGTAGTTATTAATGATTCCTATAAATTGTATGGGATTGGACTCCTAAGGGGATGGCAGTCACCACTTACACTGGGAGACCCTGCTCATCTCATCAGAATCTAAAATGGCAAGTTTTTATAACCTCATCTTACTACAAATCTTAACTTCAGGATATGTGCCTCTGTTCTGGTGTGGACAAGGACTTTCAGCGCTATCTTCTTTTACTGATTATCATAAAAGACAAAAGAACTTATGGGAAGTCACCACAGCTTTAAATCTCATAAGAGTTTGGAATGGTTCTTACGTTTATCAGTCCGATAACTGTGCATTTTCCTTTTTCCTAAAGAAAGAAGAATGGGTAAGAGCCTGTGTTAGAGATCCCTGTTTTTGTCATTGGAGAAATGAGTTTTGATCATAACATTTGAGAAATATACTGTCCCAAATGTAAAATGTTCACCTGTGTGAACAAGAATGTTTACACAGACAATTCTATTGTTCTCATAGCTACAAGAAGAATAGGCATCTGGTTACCAGTGAAGCACCATCGTTTGGGAAAGCTCTCCAGATGTGCATGTACTTTTAATAGTTTTGAAGGACTGGGTCCATAGAACAAAAAAAAAAAAAAAATATTGGGCTACTTATAGGAGCTGTTTTAGGAATTATAACCATTACTGCTACAGCTACAACTGTTTGAAAAGCGTTTCATCAGACTGTAAAAACCACACAATTTGTACAAAAGTGGCATGAGAATGCTATCAAAGCTTGGAATCAACAAACAATCATGTTGAAAAATTAGATGAAATAATCTCTGATTTAGAATCAGCCATAACATATATAGGAGATGATCTTCAAAATATAAAGCTTAAGCTTCACTTTTTATGTGATTGGAATCTTTCTTCCTTCTGTGTTACTCCCTACACCTATAACAAATCAGAAATATCATGGAGCAAGATTCACTGTCATATTACCGGTCATTATGGTGACAATTTAACTTTGGACATTAAACAACTTAAAGATACTGTTCAAGACATTGCACACTCATCATTACAATCAGTTCCAGGAGTGAGTTTTGCACAAAGGATTAATGATACTCTGCCTGATCTAAACTCCTTCACTTGGATCAAACAAACTGGTCTTGGCATTATAGATGAAATGATTATTCTTTTTATTGCTTTATTTTTTTTTATGCTTAGTCCTTA
Source organism: Nasua narica (assembly GCA_028533885.1). NCBI lineage: Eukaryota > Metazoa > Chordata > Mammalia > Carnivora > Procyonidae > Nasua > Nasua narica. Next base: position 2,720 of record JAPYYJ010003859.1, read on the forward strand.
GTTGAACACGAATATCCTTCCTATGTCTGATTAATCGAGAAGTTGCAAGGTTGACTTTCCTGCTTCTGCACAAACAAAAAGATGGAAATGTAACCGTCCTGCAAAACAATGTGTTACTTAAATTATAACCTTTGAGAAATTGTACTAGTCTGGCAAGTATTCTTAGATATAGTCTTAAGCAAAACATACTAGCAACAGGCCTCTGGGGGAGAGGACGAGATAGGTCCTTGAAGCCCAGCAGCTGGGGCTGCCCGGCTTGCTCAGGGTGGAATGCCACCTGCATCATGGAAGCCAAGCAGCTGGGAATACCTGGCCCACTTACGGTGGAATGTGGCCTGCTTCCCTTTTCCATTATCTCCCTTTCCCTGGAGACCACCTGTGGCTAATTAGATGATCAATTTGAATGTGCTTAACCAATTATAAACTTTATAATGCTTGACCAGATATGTTTTTCCTTTCATCTTACTTATCTACAAGACTCATGGTCAATGTATAACCTACTTTGTCTTTTGTTAGTTGTTATCAACTTTCTAATAAATATGAGACTGAGAAGTTGTTTGGGGTGACAGTCTTCTCTGCTGTCATCCCCTACTCCCTTTCTCTTGCAGCTGACTTGTTTGTGCCTCATTCTTCTCCAGTGTACTGTCAGGAGGTAGCAGGCACAAAAATAGACACATATACCAGGAGAACAGAATACAGAGCCCAGATATGTACCCGCAAATCTATGCTCAAATAATCTTTGACAAAACAGGCAAAAATATCCAGTGGAAAAACACAGTATCTTCAATAAATGGTGCTGGGAAAACCGGACAGCTATATGTAGAATGAAACTTGACCATTCTCTTACACCATACACAAAGATAAACTCAAAATGGATAAAAGACTTCAATGTGAGGAAGGAATCTATCAAAATCCTAGAGGAGAATATAGCCAGTAAACTTTTTGACAATGGCCATAGCAAATTTTTTCAGGACATGTTTCCAAAGGCAAGGAAACAAAAGCAAAAATGAACTTTTGGGACTTCCTCAAGACAAAAAGCTTCTGCACAGCAAAGGAAACAATCAACAAAACAAACAGGCAACCCACAGAATGGACAAGATATTCGCAAATAACACTACAGACAAAGGTCTGATATCTAAGATCTATAAAGAATACCTTAAACTCAACACTCACAAAACAGATAACCACATCAAAAAATGGGCAGAAGGCATAAACAGACACTTCTCCAAAGAAGACATACAATTGGCTCACAGACCCATGAAAAAATGTTCATCCTCTTTAGCAATCAGGGAGATTCAAATCAAAACCACACTGAGATACCACTTTATACCAGTTAGAATGGCCAAAATCAACCAGACAGTAAACAACAAATGTTGGAAAGGATGTGGAGAAAGGGGAACCCTCTTCCACTGTCGGTAGGAATTTAAGTTGGTGTGGCCACTTTGGAAAACAGGGTGGAGATTCCTCAAGAAATTGAAAATAGAGCTACCCTATGACCCTTCAATTGCACTACTAGGTTTTTACCTCAAAGAAGCAGATGCAGTACAAAGAAGGGTCACATGGACCCCAATGCTCATAACAGCAATGGCCACAATTGCCAAACTGTGGAAACAACCAAATGCCCTTCAACAGATGAGTGGATAAGGAAGATGTGGTCCATCTATACAATGGAATATTATGCCTGCATCAGAAAGGATGAATACCCAACTTTTGTATCAACATGGACAGGACTAGAAGAGATTATGCAGAGTGAAATATGTCAAGTGGAGAGAGTCAATTATCTTATGGTCCCACTTACATGTGGAGCATAAGGAAAAACATGGATGACATTGTGAGAAGGAAGGGAATTTTTAATGGGGTCAAATCAGAGGGAGTGATGAACCAGGAGAGACTGTGGACTCTGGGCAACGAACAGGGTTTTCAAGGGGAGAAGGTGGTGGTTGGGCAAGCCTGATGGTTCGTATTGAGGAGGACACATATTACATAGAGCATTGGGTGTGGTGCATGAACAATTAATTTTGTAACACTGAAATAATAAAATAAACGCATTTGGTGGAAAAATAAATAACTAAAATTAAAAAAAATTAAAAAAATAATAGCGTGATATGTGTATAAGTAGTGATTCATAGGATATGATTTAGGAAAATATAGGGAAAGTTCTCCTTTGTCCTGTGATCTTAGAAATAGATCAATTTCTCATTATATACTCATTAAAAATAGTATTACTTCAGGATTCAAAACAGGGACAAAAATAATCTAGAAGATTAAAAATAAGAGTTGATGGGGTATCTGGGTGGCTCAGTGGGTTGGGCCTCTGCCTTCTGCTCAGGTCGTGGTCTTGGGGTCCTTGGATTTAGCCCCACATCAGGCTCTCTGCTCAGCAGGGAAGCCGCTTCCCCCCTCTCTCTCTCTCTGCCTGCCTCTCTGCCTGCTTGTGATTTCTCTCTCTCTGTCAAATAGATAAATAAAATATTTTTAAAAAATCAGTGTTGATGAAATAATTATATATTTTCCCAAAAATAATAATTGTATATTTCCCACCACTCATTCTGTTTTTCTTGTGCTGATATTTTAGTAAACATAAATTGTATTATATTCCCTTTATTTTGTGGGCAACAAAGTTTTATTAGTATGCAGGAAAGATTGTGGAAGCTGCCCAACTTGATGTTATCATTCAGCATAATTCTTCTGCTATATTTAATATATTCCAAAATAAATAAAATTGTACAATGGAACAATAAATACTGTAACATTACTAGTTCTAATTGAAAACCAAAGTTATTATTTGTTTAATTTCTATTATATTTTACCCCTACCTATGCATATTGGTTCTTCTATTTCCCAACATCAGGAAGGTGATATATAGAGATAAGGCAGAGAGGTCTACATGTATCAGAATTCATTTAACAGCTAGAGAGAATTTTTTTTAAATGTATCTTTTATGAGAGACATAATGGATAATTAGGGATAAATATGGATAATTTGGATAATCTGTGTGAATTCTAAAGAAGTAATCTTAGGGATATATGATTGGTGTTGGGGAAGTGCAAAATGGACTATAGAAGAAAGAGAACCAATTTTTTAAAGATTTACTTATTTATTTTTGGGGGATTCAACAGATGGTGAAGGAGAGTGAACCTCAAGCAGACTCAGCAGTGAGTGCAGGGCCCAATATGGGGCTTGATCTCACAACTGTGGATCACGACCTGAGCCAAAGCCAAGATGCTTATCTGACTGGACCATCCAAGAGCCCCTCAGGGATACATTAAAAAGAATTAACGAAAGTAATAAACTACTCTGTGCAGATTAAACAATCTCATATGCTCTTTAATCATCCTTTCTAATATGCTAACATTCCAATTGGATGGAAGATGGTGGAAGCATAAGAGACCCATCATTTCATCTATCAAATCATTCTGAACACCTGTTTGGTGTTCTGTGACAGAAAGAACAGGAGTGCCTGAGTGCACTGCAACAAAATTTGGCAACAACTCTCCAAGCAGGGGCCAAACAAGCTTCAGAACCACAGAGATCCTTCTTTTTCCCCCAAAGGAGCCATGCACGTGCATGCACAATGAGGAACCCACTCCCAGAGTAGGGTATGAGCAAGGAGAGAACTGGAATAATCCTCCTCTTTCCCGTGAGAAGACTGGCACAAATGCACATGGCAGCACTCTACAGAGTTTGGAGTGCACAAATGAGATTTGTTGCTTTTTCCCTAAGGGTGCAGTGAAGAGTGGGGGGCAGGATCATCCAGCTCTGGGGCTGGAGATGGGGATTCACCACTTTTACTTTTTTTCCCCATCATCTAAAGCTGTAAGGCAAGTCTTCAGGGACCAAAAGCCACATAGAGCCACCCAAAGCAACTCACACGGACTCCAGCCAGTTGGCAAAGGGTAGTGCAACTCCACCCCAACAAAAACACTTAAGAAACAGTGTAACTCCCCTCAAGACTGGCAGGAACATCAGGTCAATACCAAGTTCATGGATCACACAGAACTGAAAAACTACTGCATTAAGATAAAAAAAGTATATAGAATTCAAGGATTTTTCTCATAATCCTTGTCTTTCAGGTTGAAATTTTCGCTAGTTTTTCTTTTCTTTCTTTTTTTTTTTTTTATTTTCAACTAGTTTCTTATGTTATCAACTCTTTGGTTTTAGCTTTTTTTTCTTAATTTTCATGTTTATATTTATATTTTATAGAGCTATTCTTCATTTTTGGTTTTCCCCAAATTCATTCAATTTTATTTTTGCATGTATATGTTTTTCTTTCTTTACAATTTTGGGATGTAGTGTCTCCTAACAAACAGACCAAAATACACCCAGGACCAAGTGTATCACCCAGTTTTGTCCACCTTTAAAAATATATCTATTTTTTTTCTTTTATAATTTCAGTGTCTTCAGAATTGTCAGTGGGTATTTTGCTGGGACCATGGTTGACATTTTTTTTCATTTTATTCTCTTATTCCTCAGTTGTTCTCTAGACAAAATGACTAGAAGGAGAAATTCACAATGAAGGAAATGACCAGAATAATACTCTCTGACATACATTTTATTGATAGGGATATAAGGAAAATGTCAGACCTAGAATTCAAAAAATAATTATAAAAATAGTAGCTGGGCTTGAAAAAAAAAAAAAGCATAAAATACCCTAGAGATTTCCTTAGTGCAGTAACAAAAGAACCAAATCTAATCAGGCTAAAATTAAAAATTCATTGACTGAGATGCAGTCTGAGATGGACACTAATGGCTAGAGAAAAGAAGCAGAAGAAAGGTTTAGTGACATAAAAGACAAACTGATGAAAAATAAAGAAGGTGAGGGAAAGAAAGAAAAACATTTAATGGATAATGATGGGATGTTTTAAGAAATCACTGATAGCAGCAAGGGCCACAGTTGCCAAACTGTGGAAAGAACCAAAATACCCTTCAACAGATAAATGGATAAAGAAGATATGGTCCATATGTACAATGGAATATTATGCCTCTATCCGAAAGGATGAATATCCATCTTTTGTATCAACATGAATGGGACTGGAAGAGATTATGCGGAGTGAAATAAGTCAAGCAGAGAGAGTCAACTATCTTATGGTCTCACGTGTGGAGCATAAGGAAAAAGATGGAGGGCATTGTGAGAAGGAAGGAAGGGTGGATGGGGGGAATCGGAGGGGGTGATGAAACATGAGAGACTGTGGACTCTGAGCAACAAACTGAGGGTATTGGAGAGGAGGGGGAAGGGGATTGGGAGAGTCTGTTGGTGAGAATTGAGAAGGGCACATATTGCATGAAGTACTGGGTGTGGTGCATGAATAATTAATCTTGAAACACTGAAAAAATAAAATAAACATATTAAAAAAAGAGAAATCACTGATACAATAAAGCAAAACGATATTAGAATTATTTGGGTTCCAGAGGAAGAAAAAAGACTAGAGAGGGCCAGACGGTATATTTGAATAAATCATACCTGAAAATTTTCCTCATCTCGGGAGGGACACAAGGGTTCAAATCCAGGAAGCACAGAGAAATCCATCAAAATCAATAAAAATAGATCAACACCATGACATATAATAGCGAAGCTTGCAAAACTCACAGATAAAGAAAAGCATGGGCAAAAGGTCCTTAACCTACAAGTACAGAAACATTAGACTGGCAGAAGACCTATCCACAGAGACCTGGCAAGCTACAAAGGGCCAGCATCATGAATTCAGGGTAATAAATTAGAAAAACATCCAACCAAGAATACTTTATCCAACAAAGCTGTCATTCATAATGGAAGGAGTGATAAAGTGCTTCCAGGACAAATGGAAACTAAAAAAATGGGTGATCACTATACCAGCTCAGCAAGAAATATTAGTGGGGGGAGGAGGGAGGCAAGATGGCGGAGAAGTAAGAGATCCTGCAGCAACCGTTCCCCAAAAGTGAGCTGGAAACCTACCAGAACACGCTGAACACCCATGAAATCACCCTGAGAAGAAAGATTTCTCACTCCGGGATCTCTCTGAGAGCAGAAGACAGCAGTGGAGAGGTAAAAGCAAAGTGGGAACACTCGAGCTGATATCGGAGGATAAACAAAAGGGGGAGGGAGCCACCAGAAGCTAACCAAGGACAGTAATACCCCAAAGGAAAGTGCCCGGTGGTGGGGGACCAGCATTAACGTAGAGTCTGTTAAAAACACTTAAAAAGGGCAAAAATTTCGGAGGAGTAACTAGTGAAAGGGGGTGGTCTCGAGCACCGGCGCTTGGACCCAGTCTCCCAGGAAGGAGCGCCCGAGAGTGGAAGTGGTCGGGGATCCAGTCCGCGATTCCTGAACCTACAGATTTCCGCTCTCTGCAACAACCTGTGGGCTGGGCTCGCACCTGCAAGCGCCTTTTTGAATGTCTGCTGTGGTTCAGGAGCCGCAGTTTTTCCCAGTGTGCGCCCGCCACCAATACATTGGCGGCGCACTGCAGAGCCTGAGTGATCCCCGCCCGCGCAGAGAACACAGGCAACAGGCTGCGCTGTGAGCAGAAATTTCACAGAGGGGAGTGTGTGTTCTGAACCACACAGAGGGGAGCAGAGACTCAGGCTTCCTGCAACTCAGAGGTCTGAGTGCTTCTGGGCAGATTCATTGCTTGGACTCCCTGAAAAGGTGAAAAGGCTACCAAAGGTCAAAAATCCTCAGAGAGCAAGAGACTGAGAAACCGGTTTCCACAGAGCTCAGCCCCTAGACCAGGGGGCAGGGTGACTCAACCCAAGCAAGACTGACTAGAAAACAACGCGGCAGGCCCCTCCCCCAGAACCAGCCAAAGAACAAAAGGACTATAACCACATGGTCCCCATAAAATGTTAAATCCCCAAAGCCAGGGGAAAGCAATATATTAAGCTCCTGGTAATACCCTCAAACCTGTATATTTCATAGATACAAGTTTGTTTTTGCTTTAGTTTTTGTTTTTGTTTATGTTTTCTCTTATTCTCAGTCTTTTTTTATTTTATTTTAGTCTTCATTGCTTTCACATTTCTTTTTTCTTTTATCCTTTTTCTAACTACGTAACATGATGAGAGATTTAATACAACTATAAACCCAGGAGGACCTGAAATCACCCTCATCGCCTGTGAGGAGTTATAACCACCCTCCCATCTTATCCCTCTATCAGTGTTTCAACGTATCTGCTTTTGTTCTGGTATTACATAAACCTTATTCTTGGGGTTCATTCTGCTAGGCTCTTCTACTTCTTGGCATTTATTCGTGTTGGTCTATATGTTTGTTCATGCTTATTTGCACACCATATAAACCTTAGTTTTGGGGCCCATTCTGGCTGGGATTTTCCCTTTTTCTCCTCCTCTCTATCTTTTATTTTTTTTTCTTTATTCTTTCTTTTTGGTGGTAAAGCCAATTGCTCCAAAACCCTCCGGAATACAACCTGCCTGGATCGGGGGCAGGATATCCAGCTACACACCCTCTCATCCATTTCTCATCAAAATGACTAGGAGGAGGAACATCCAACAGAAGAAAACCCCAGAGACTACACCCTCTCCTTCAGAACTATTGGACATGGACATGAACAGTATGTCAGAAAGGGAATTCAGGATGACAATTATCCAGGCAATGGCTAGGATGGAGCAGAACATTATAGAAGCGCTAATGGCAGAAATGAGGTCCAGTATAGTAGATGTAAGAAGCGCTAATAATGAGATCCAATCCAATCTAAATAGTCGAACAGCTAGAGTTGTGGAGACAGAGGATAGAATTAGTGATCTAGAGGAACAAATGGTTGAGATGAAAGGGCAAGAGGAGAGCTGAAACAAACTGCTCAAGAATCATGAGAACAGAATTAGGGAAATAAATGACAACATGAAACGTTGCAACGTCAGAATCATTGGCATCCCAGAGGGGGTAGAGAAGGACAGAAGTCTAGAAGATATAGCTGACCAAATTCTACATGAGAATTTCCCCAATCTGGGGAATGGAAAAAGTGTTCGTGTCCTAGAGGTTGAAAGGACCACTGCCAGGATCAATAAATTGAGAAAAACACCAAGGCACATAATATTAAAATGTCCAAGTTATAATTTTAGACAGGAGGTCCTGAGGGCAGCTAGGGGAAAGAGATTCCTTACATATGGAGGAAAGCCCATCAGAATAACGTCAGACCTGTCCTCAGAAGCCAGAAAGGGCTGGAAAGTTATATTCAGGGCACTAAACGAGAAGATCATGCAGACAAGAATACTTTATCCAGCAAGGCTGTCATTCAAAATGGATGGAGAGATAAAGAGCTTCCAAGACCGGCAAGGATTAAAAGAGTGTGGGACCACCAAGCCGGCACTCCAGGAAATATTAAAGGGGGTTTTATAAAAGCACAAAGAACAC
>JAPYYJ010003860.1:0-11059 GCA_028533885.1 Nasua narica
AAAAGTTTTCAGATAACAATATGAGTGAATGAGGGTAGACGTTTCTGGTAGTTAGGGCTTTAAGGCAATGGATGAGAACATAGTCTCCCAGGAGAGCTTTGAAAATGGGGCAGAGATCTTTGCGCAGGCCAGAGTTTTTCAACTCAGCACTGACATTTTAAAAAAAGTTTTACTTATTTATTTGAGAGAGAGAGCACAAAACCACTGAGCAGGGAGCCTGACTCAGGGCTCGATCCGAGGACCCTGGGATCATGACCTGAGCAGAAGGCAGATGCTTAACCGACTGAGCCATCCAGGTGCTCCAACACTGACATTCTAGACAGAATAATTCTACGTTGTAGGGGACCTCCTTCCTGTGCATTATAGAAGGTTTAGCAACCTCTCTGGCCTCTATTCACTAGATACCAGGGGTGTCCAACCCCCAAGTCATGATAATCAAGAATATCTCCATCACCAAATGTCCTCTGGGAAACTAAACTGCTCCCCATTGAGAACCACTGGTCTAAGCTTAACCAGGCATTTTCTTGCTTTGAGGTAGAGAATGGAATTGATGTTTAGATTCTAGGATCCAAAAGGGAAAACTCCAAAAGGGATACACAAGATGCTGTAATTGGCATCTTCAGGGAGAAGACTCTAGACCCTGTATCGGAGGAAACAGAGATGCTCCAGCCAGCCACCAAGGTCAGAGTCAGAGCCAGGGGTAGTGAATCCTCAGGTCTGGGGCAGTGAGCAGCCCTCTACAAATCGGCACCGCTGCTGGGTCAGATCTTCTGGGTTGGGGTAGACAGCTGGGCGGACTCCTCTGGGCCTTCCTTGAAGCCACACAAATCATAGAAACCCGCAAGAAGAGCCAAGGCCTGGAAATATATTCAGCTCCAAATCTCAGAGTATCCGCTCCCTCCCCGGTGCCCTGGAACACAGGGCTGGATAGTGGCTCCAATAGAAGGCTCCTTAAGTTCCTCTAGTCCCAAATCGATATCATAGACTTTTCCTTTTGTCTCAGGCTCCCATGTGGCTGAGCACAATACTTTTACAGACCCTGTTTTTATAGAAAATGTTATCAGGGGTGCCTGCGTGGCTCAGTGGGTTTAAGCCACTGCCTTCGGCTCAGGTCATGACCTCAGGGTCCTGAGATCGAGTCCGCAAGGGGCTCTCTGCTCAGTGGGGAGCCTCTCCCTCTGTCCCTCCCCCGACTCATGCCCTCTCTCTCTCTCTCTCTTTTTCCCCCACGCCAGGCTCTTCACAGCCCTTCTTATTCGAGTCCTTCCCAGTGGCTCATTGAGGAGGATGTGATTAACCCATTTTGCAGAGGAGAAAACTGAATAGCAGAACCACGATGTCAGTGGAGGTCTACTGGCCCCAAAGCTCATGTCTGTGCTGGGCAACCTTCCAAGGAGACACGAGCACGGTTTAGAGGTGGTAGAGAACAGGAGAAAGACCTGTACATCTCTGATCCCAGAGGAAAAAATACCATTGAGCTGGTCCCATGAAGAAGGCGGGCTCTGGAGCCTTACCCTTTTTCCCTTCAGCAAGGCATTCCCTTAGTCTATTTGAAACCCCTCCTATCATGGTTCTGGATTCTGGAGACCCCCAGAGCCAGGCCCCTGCTCTTTAACCTGAAGGGGAGTAGCTATCACTGAGAGCTGGAGGCAAAAAGAAATCAGCCCCCTGCTCAAGGGTGCTGCAGACCGGGAAACATGCAGGACAGGGCTGCTGATCCCCAGCTGTGGGATCCCTGCCCACAGAAAACTCAGAAAAAGCCGGGAGGCACAATGGGCATCCCTCGTGTTCAGAATCCTGCATGCTCAGCTCAACAGAAGCTTCGAGAATACCCCTACTTTCCAGTACTCAGGACTTAGTGGTGGGCAGGGTCTTCCAGATTCAGGAAATTCCCTCCTCAGATGTGGATGCCTTGAGGGTCCTACCGAGTCCCCATATGAAGGGACAAGTGAGGTCTGGCCCGGAAACCATCTGACCCCTAGGACAACTTGGCTGACATTGGCAGAAATGAATCAGGATCTGGGGTAATTCCACCCCCAAAGCAGAAGTTCTTACTAGTGCAATCCTTTTCTCCCAGCTTGGTGGAGGGGCCTGGGGAAGCATGAGGATGAAGTTTAGGAGTGCTTTGCCAGGATAAAGCCCCCTTCTCCAGGAAGCCTTCCCAGTTTGTCTGGCACTCCTGATCTCCCTCAACATCTGGGCCTGCGATCGGGGGCCTCAGGCTGTCACTTCTTGGGTGACTTTGGGCGACTCACTCTACCTCTCTGGTCCTCAGAGATCCAACAAATGCTGGACGGCTTCCCACTGCCAGACACACAGGAACTTTGCCTTCCTTGCCTCATTTATATCTTCTCTCCAACCTTTTAAGGTTGATATTAGGATCGCTACATTGTAGCTGAGGAACAGAGAGGTTAGGTAATTTAGCTGGGGTCACTCAGCTGGAATTCAGACCCAGGTCTGGGCGACTCCAACTCTGCGGGTTCCCATCATAAACTGTAACGTGCTTGACACAGAACAGCGGGAATGACTCTGTCCTCTACTGCAGGGTATAGGAAATAGATGTGTCATTTATATCTGCACTAAATTGCATAGCTCAGTTTGATTCCAGTCCATTTTAGGTTCCCCCTTCCTCTGCCCCAGAATTTTGTCAAGGTGTCTGGGGGCCAGGGTGCAAACACTCAGCCCTCTATGTCATCTGGCCCTGACTGATGTCCCCAGGCCGTCCACTGTCCATCCAGACACTGAACGCCTATGGGTAACTGGTGAGATAGCCTTTATTTCTTCTCTGGCGGTTTCATTTGCTACATCCATGCCGGGCCTGTGGGCCCAGGGTGCCCAGGGGTGAAATTTCCATCTGCCTTGGGTGCCTTCCATCTCCCTTGTCCCGCCGTTCCCTCTCTGCTTCCCCAGGCTCTAGCCCCAGGATACCGCAGGGTCCCTCTTGCTGGGAATTGGCCACTTAGACAGTCATCCCTTACCCTCTGTCTCTTCTCTCCTCAGCCTGGAGGAAGTTTCTCTGGTTTCTGGAGGGAACCCCATGCTCCTCAAACTTACCCCTTATGACATTTTCTTCAAATTGCCAGTCTCTGCTCAGAGGCCTTCGTACTCCCCGGAAGCCTAAGTTTCTGGAGAGTCAGGCTGGAAAGCAACTTTATTTCTGAAGCACATCTCCTGAGGCAATGAGCACGGGACTCTCAGCCCCTGGAAAAGAGGACAGTGGTGGGGATGAGGTATTAGAATACCCGTCCAAAAAAAATGAGCAGGAGCCCCCCCAAAATTTACACCAATACTCATGTACAAACTTATTACTATTCTTTTCCCCAATTCCTCTCTCCTTGGGGCCAGAGGTGGTACAGACTTGAAGGTCTTGGTCGTAGTAACAGTAAACAAAAATGCAACAAACAAACAAAAACAATAATAATAATAGCTAATATATGTTGAGTGCTTATTATGAGTCAGGCACTGTAAGTGCTATCCCCTATTTCACTTAATTGTCATCGATATCCTATGAGGCAGCTTTTTTCTTTTTAAAATATTGTATTTACTTATCTGAAAGAGAGCGAGAGGACGTGAGATTATGAGTGGGGAGGCGCACAGGGAGAAGCGGGCTTCCCGATGGGGGACTCCATCCCAGGACCCTGGGATCATGACCTGAGCTGAAGGCTCATGACCACGGAGCCACCTAGGCGCCCCTATGAGGCAGTTCTTATCATCCCCATTTACACAGCAGGGAGCTGACCCTCCAAGAACTTGCCCCCACGCTCACACAACCTATAGGTGTAGAGACTCTGGTTCTCACCCGTTTTCTGACCCCCTCCGCCGCTGGCCACCCACCGAGGCTGCACATTCGCCAGCACGGAGAAATACTGCTTGTGGACAAGTCGAACAGGTGAGGATGTGATAGAATGCTGGTGACGTTGCATCCGCCACGTCCAGAAGCAGGACGCTGGCGAGGAAGGAGGTCACTCCCAAGGACGGAAAGACCAGACTGTGGGTCCTTGGCCCACCTGGCAAGGGCTCCTCACGCCGGGCTGGGAAGCACGGCCCCGCCTTCCCCCCCAACCAGCCACATCCCGCCTGTCTTCCCGCTTGTCTGGAGGATGCTGGGAAATCACAGCCCTGTCCGGGGTCCCCTCATCTACCCAGAAATGAAGGTAGGTACCAGGAAACAGGTGTTAGGGGAAGCAGGTGCCAGCAGTCTGGCCCGGAGAGGCAATGGGCCAGGTGCGACCATAACTGAACATTCCAAGTCCCAGCTGCTTCCGGGATGTGGCCGCGCATGCGCGCGCCCATAGTGCTGGAGCCTCCTAATCTGATATGAAGTTGTTTTTTTCCTATGGTGATAGAACTTTTTATTTATGGCTGGGCAATTTCCACCTAGAATAAAGACCTCCTGGGGCGCCTGGCTGGCTCAGTCGGTTAAGCATCTGCCTTCCGCTCAAGTTATGATCTCAGGGTCCTCGGATCGAGCCTCATGTCGGGCTCCCTGCTCAGCAAAGGAGTCTGCTTCTCCTTCTCCCTCTGCCTGCTGCTCCTGTACTCTCTCTCCCTCATTCTGTCTCTCAAATAAGTAAATAAAATCTAAAAAAAAGAAGAAGGAGAAAGAGAAGGAGGAGGAGGAGGAGAAAAGAATCTGCAGCCTTGCTTTAAAAATATGGCACCAGCCCTGGGCCACTGACATCTGGGCTTGAAGTCGGAGAAAAAAAGAAACTTCTATCTTGTTTAAACACTGTTCTTTTGGTTATCTGCCACTCACAGCTGAATCCAATCCTAACAGACACACATATGTACCCAGACACATTCCTAATATGCAATATGTACACATACATAGCCCACAAGACACATAGGTAGGCACTGAAATCTCACAAGATTAGGAGTACCCTCTCGGATTCATTCATTCAACACAAGTTCATAGCTGTCTTTCCCCGAAGTGCCTACCTCGCTCCTTTCTTCCCCATCATAGCAATCCCACGATCTGTTATAATTACGCATTTGCCTGTCCATCTCGCCCTGGCTCTGCTCGTCTCTGCGACCATGTCTGTCTTGCCCATCATCATTCACTTAGAACTGCGTACAGGAGCTCAATGAATATTTGACCAATTTGCATCTTTTTCTTTTTTTTAAGATTTTATTTATTTATTTGACAGAGAGATAGAGATCACAAGTAGGCAGAACAGTAGGCAGAGGCAGAGGGAGAAGCAGGCTCCCACTGAGCAGGGAGCCCCATGAGGGGCTCGATCCCAGGACCCTGGTACCAGGACCCAAGCCGAGGGCAGCTGCTTAACCGACTGAGCCACCCAGGCGCCCCTGGCCAGTTTGCATCTTGCAGCCTCCAGGTGACGCCTTGGGTGGCTGGGCACTGGAGATTGAATGAAGAGCAGAAAGACTGTCAGGCTCCTGGACATGATGAATCCCCAGACCGAGGTGCCAGGAGTGGGGACAGGGATGGACCCAAGAGGGAGCAGGAGATGGGATTGATGGGCTTTGGTGATGACAAATGAGAGAGAGGCAGGAGTCACGACTGGCATCCAAATTTCCAATCTGAGTAATGGAATAATAAACAGTGGCCCCCCAAATAGATAAATAAGAAACTAAATAGATAGTGGCACCGTTTGCTGAAAGAGAAAACACGAAAGGAAAGTAGACAACGGAAGGAAGGTCATGAGCTCAGTCTTGGCGCTCTGTGTTCCCAAGCCAGGGACACATATCCAGGTGGAGTCATGGAGGAAGTAGGTGGACACGCAGAGCTGGACAGACCGAAAGATGGGTAAAGATGCGAGTTGCCCGCTCAGAAACATTCCTACCTGTGTACATGTTCGTTTAAAAGTATTGGAAGAAGATGGGGCGCCTGGGTGGCTCAGTGGGTTAAGCGGCTGCCTTCAGCTCGGGGTCATGATCTCAGGGTCCTGGGATCGAGCCCCGCGTCAGGCTCTCTGCTCAGCAAGGAGCCTGCTTCCCCCTCTCTGTCTGCCTGCTTTTCTGCCTACTTGTGATCTCTCTCTCTGTTGAATGAATAAATAAAATCTTAAAAAAAAAAAGTATTGGAAGAAGCAGGACCCAAGGCAGGGCCCTGGGATGGAGGTTGGCGGACCACATTCTCATCTCTACTATACCCTGTTTTGTCATCTTTAGCAAGAGACTCTGCCTTTCCGGCTCCTAATTTTTGACTTTGTTGTAAAGATGAGAGGAGTGCCTCGGACCTGCTTCCTTCCAGCTCTCCCATGCCATGATCCTTAGTTAAATATTTGAAATATTTGAAGATCTACTCTGTGCAAGTGACTAGGCTAGACACTGATCCCGTTCCTGCTTCTCCCCAAAACCTAATCGACAGCAATAAATAGAAGGTCAGGGGCGCCTGGCTGGCTCAAGCGGTAAGAGCAGGCGACTCTTAATCTCGGGGTTGTGAGTTCAAGTCCCTTGTTGGGTGCAGAGAGTACTTAAATAAATAAAGAAGAAGGAGAAGGAGAAGAAGGAGAAAGTCAACTGTAGGAGGAGCCTGGTAGACAAAGCTTCTTGTAAGCCCCCCACCCCAACTCCTGCCTTTTCTTCCTTTTCCTCATTCCTTGAACCCACACCTCTGTCCACCCAATAGGCCAGCAGGCTCACCTTTGGTCTCCGGGCCCCTCCAGCCTAATTCCTTGCCTGACCCTCTTCTCTCCCCATTTTCTCAAAGACCGCCTGGGAATAAAAGTGATCTGAATTCCTTACATTTGTGTCACGCATCACATTTCTACTTCCTCCAGTATAAATGATCACAGGAACCGTGTGGTAGGCGGTGGGCCAGGCTCCGAAGCCCTGGGATGAAGAAGTCATGGGCCCTGCCCTCCCTCCAGAAAGCCGGGAAGAGAATTAGCAAAGCAGGCTGATAGGATACAATCACACAGGGGCTGTAGGAACCTCCCAGGAATGCCACTGGCGCTGCAGAGTGGAGTGTGTGTGTGTGTGTGTGTGTGTGTGTGTGTGACTATGTGTTCAGGAGGATACTCCAAATGCTGTGAAGTTTCCCTGAACTGAAAAGTATCTGGAAAGACTGGAAAGTATCTCCCAGACCTGTTAGCTCCACTCTGTCATAATATATGCATAGAAACCGAGATCCAGGGAGGTTAAGCGACTTGCCCAACCCCACACAGCTGGTGAGAGCCCCAAAGCCTTACCTACCATCTTTCCCAAACTTCTTCCTGTTCTCACCCATCATGCTTTTGCTACCTCACCGTGCTCCCTCCTGATTATTCAGCAATCGTATTTGAACCTTCACAAGTGCCAAGAGACTGCCAAGCACTGTGCTAGGCTCTCTACGAGGATTGTCTCATTTGTGACTCACAGCGATTCTAAGAGCGAAGCATGTTTTTATGATCTCCTAGCATGATAACCTTGAATCTTGGGTTAATTGACTTGCTCAAGGTCACCCAGATAACATGTGAGAAAGTCAATATTTGAACAAAGGTAGTCTGAATTGAGAGCCGTGTGCAAGATAGAAAGAGAGAAAGCAAGCAAGCAAGCGAGAAAGAAAGGAAGGGAAGGGAAGGGCTAGGGAAGGGAAGGGTTAGGGAAGAGAAGGGCTAGGGGAAGGGAAGGGCTAGGGAAGGGAAGGGAAGGAAAGGAAAGGAAAGGAAAAAGAAAAGGAAGGAAGGAAAGAAGGAAGGGAGGAAGGGAGGAAGGAAGGGAGAGAATCACTATGCAACCTTATTTAACATACAATTCTCAAACCCTAACCCCCAGAAAGTCTGACTCAGTAGGTGTAGGGCAAACAAGCTGAATTTTTATCACGCAGGCTAGGTGATTACAATTTGGTGGTCCTCGGACCACACCCTGAAAAACCCAATTCTCTTGTATATTTTTTCTAAATTCAGAGTTTTCTGGCGGAAAGCCCCTCTCTTCCCTGGGGCCCTAGGAACTGCCCTCCAGGAACTGGTTTTGGGAGACCTAGGAGTGAGGGTGCTCTAGGGACAGGCGTGTGCCCCCTGGTGGTCAGAGATTAGGAGCCCGGAGCTGCAGCCTGGAGGCCCCCCAGCCAACAGCACACAGGTGAATTTTTCCACAATTTCGTTCAGCCTGTGCTACGGAGGAACCACTATGTGCCAGCACTGGGCCGGCGGAACACAGGGTGCACCCGGAAAAAACAAGACTTCTAGGAGCAGAATTCTTCAAGGTGATTGGTATGAAGGCATTCATTCATTGCAAGCTACAGTTGAGGAAATTTCATCTGGTCCGAGTAGTTCTATTTGTCCATACGGGGCTCTGTGGTTTAGGTCTTTAGGAAGGTTGCCAAAGAATTTTTTGAAAAAGGCTGAGCCCACGCTCTGGAATGAGAATACAGGCACGTATCTGCAGCGCAGACGAAGAGCCCTGGCTTTGTGCTCGAGCGGCTGCCGCTTGAGGTCGCAGGACCCTGGGACGGTGCCTGCATCTTTCTGGATAGCAGGTGCATCACCTGAAACCTGAAACAATACTAATCGCTCCTTCCTAGGGTTGTAATGAGGACGAAATGGGCTCTTCGAACAGTGCCTGGTACATGGTACAAGCTCAGGAAATTGTAATGATGTTGATACACTTGGTAGTTAGAGACCATGAAGTATAAGAGACACAACCGGGAGGTCTCATAGTTCTCAGTCCTGCGTAGTTCAGGGACAAAATCTACTCTCATTCTGAATTCTCTGTTACGTGTCCACAGACATGAAGGCTGCTCCCGACTGCTGGCAGGAGCGTACATTAGGATGTCGACTTGGGGAACCGTTGGATGGTGACCGGCGGCACTGAGCACGGTACCATGCAGCGCTTCCACTCCTGGGTGTGTTCCCCAAAGAAATGCATATAGACCTTAACCAAGCACCTATGTAAGAATGGCCATAGCGATACTGTTTACAATAGCCCCAAAGTGGAAACTACACAAATGTTTAGTGCTACTAGAATGAATTTTTTTTAAAGATTTATTTATTTATTTATTAGAGAGAGAGACTGAGAATGAGAGGAGAGAAGGTCAGAGGGAGAAGCAGACTTCCCGCAGAGCCGGGAGTCCGATATGGGACTCGATCCCGGGACTCCGGGATCATGACCTGAGCCGAAGGCAGTCGCTTAACCAACTGAGCCACCCAGGCGCCCTAGAATGAATTTTTTTTTAACGTGGTTTTTCACAGATGAGAATACCGTAGAGCGATGAGAACTACAATTACATGCAATGACCCAAGGGGATCTCCCAAACACAATGATGAGAGAAAGAAGCCAGATGCTGAGCTGGTTAAGGGGCGCCTGGGTGGTTCAGTCGGTTACGCGTCTGACTCGGCTTGGGTCATGATATCGGGGTCCTGGGATTGAGCCCCGCATTGGGCTCCCTGCCAAGCAGGGAGCCTGCTTCTCTCTCTGCCCCACCCCCTGCTCGTGCTTGCTCTTTTTCAAATAAATAAATAAAATCTTAAAAAAAAGAAAGAAGACAGACACTGAGGAATACATACTGTATGATCCTGTGAATATAGAGTACAAAATGGTCAAAATGAACCTATCGCTGTTAGAAACCGGAATAGTAGTTACCTTTTAGTGGACGGTAGTGTTGTGCCCAGGCTTTGGCGGGGACTGCCAGTAGATTTTGTTTTGTTTTAAAGATTTTATTTATTTGACAGAGAGAGAGATCACAAGTAGGCAGAGAGAGAGGAGGAAGCAGGCTCCTTGCTGAGCAGAGAGCCTGATGTGGGGCTTGATCCCAAGACCGTGAGATCATGACCTGAGCCAAAGGCAGAGGCTTTAACCTACTGAGCCACCCAGGGGCCCCCTGCCAGTAGGTTCTTTATCTTGATCTGTGTGGCAGTTATACAAGTGTGCACACTTTACAAAAACCATCAGTTTACACGCTTCTCTATAAGTATGTTAAATTTCAATTAAAAAGTTTACTCAAGATGGAATCGGGAAGGAGACAAACCACAAGAGACTCCTAAACTCACGAAACAAACTGAGGGTTGCTGGGAGGTAGGGGGGGTAAGGATAGGGTGGCTGGGTTATGGACATTGGGGAGGGTATGTGCTATGATGAGTGCTGTGAAATGTGTAAGCCTGATGATTCACAGACCTGTACCCTGGGGCAAATAATACATTATATGTTAATAAAAAATTTTTTGTTATTAAAAAAAAAAAGAGCAGGGGCGCCTGGGTGGCTTAGTGGGTTAAAACCTCTGCCTTCGGCTTGGGTTATGATCCCAGGGTCCTGAGATCGAACCCTGCGTGGGACTCTCTGCTCAGCGGGGAGCCTGCTTCCCCTTCTTTCCACCTACTTGTGATCTCTCTCTCTCTCTGTCAAATAAATAAATAAAATCTTTTTTAAAAAAGAGCATAGATAATAAAATAATAAGAAAGTGGGAAAAAAAAGTTTACCTAACTCCTGATGGCCCTTTATGACCAGTCACAGAATACACTCACGTCCCGCTTATCACAAGCTAAAGCCCAGCATTTCTGTAGGGTATCAGAAGCAGGAATAGAATGTCCCTCTGGGAATGGGAGATACGGCCTCAGGTCCATGAGATGGAATGAGTTTTCCCACTCAGAGACAAGAACAAAAGAGCTGTATTTTTTTTTTTAAGACTTTATTTATTTATTTATTTGACAGAGAGAGAGAGAGAGAGAGAGAGATCACAAGTAGGCAGAGAGCAGGCAGAGGGAGAGGGGGAAGCAGGCTCCCCGCTGAGCAGAGAGCCCGATGCAGGACTCGATCCCAGGACCCTGAGATCATGACCTGAGCCGAAGGCAGAGGCTTTAACCCACTGAGCCACCCAGGCACCCTCAAAGAGCTGTCTTATAGATAAAACGGTTTCTTTTTTTTTCTTTCTTTTTTTTTTTTTTTAAAGATTTTATTTATTCATTTAACAGAGAGAGAACACAAGCAGGCAGAGAGGCAGGCAGAAGCAGAGAGAGGAGCAGGCTCCCTGCGGACCAAGGAGCCCGATGCGGGACTCGATCCCAAGACGCCGGGATCATGACCTGAGCCAAAGGCAGTTGCCCAACCAACTGCGCCACCCAGGCGTCCCAGATAAAACGGTTTCTAAGAACACTGCACCAGTGGGCTATGGAACGTAGCA
>JAPYYJ010003861.1:0-11056 GCA_028533885.1 Nasua narica
GGTGAATGGGGGGAAATCAGAGGGGGCGATGAAACATAGAGACTGTGGACTCTGAGCAACAAACTGAGGGTTTTGGAGGGGAGGGGGTGGGGGGTTGGGCGAGCCTGGTGGTGGGTATGGAAAGGGGCACATATTGCATGGAGCCCTGGGTGTGGTGCATGAACAATGAATCTTGGAACACTGAAAAAATAAAATAAAATATAAAAAATAAAAATACATATTTTCTAGTAACACTTATATATGCTGTACCTTATATGCATTTGTACATTAATTCCTGTGGGAACAGTGTGAAGCAATTATTTCCCTATTAGAGAAAATGAGGATTAGTCAATGTTACCATCAAAGTCACACAGTAAATGGCAAAGCCTGAGCCCATGTTTTAAACACTAATCCACTATCATCTCAGCCCACACACTGTTAGTGGTTGCACTTTATCATACGCCTTCATAAACATGAACAGTTTTGTTTGAATACACTTACTTTTAAGCCTGTCTTCCTGCCCTGCCTACCTCAGGTTCTAAGGTTCAGAGCCATGTGATGGGGCAAATAAACACAAAACGAGGCTCCCTTTTCAGTGGGAGTGTTTTCATCAGGGTCCAGGTGGCGGTATTCTTTGCTATGGAGTCTTTAGATGGGCTGTATCTATTTTAATTCACATCACTGTCATGAGGCTTCAAGTCCTATCTGAGTTTCTGAAAATACTGGCCTAATCTGGGACTGGCTTCCATGTCTATTGATCAGACCTTTGTTTTCCAGGGGCCTCAGCCTATTCCTGTTTATCACACAGGCCTGTGACCGCTTCATTTAGCTTCTAACAACTTTGGGCTTCAAATATTGATAATACCTAGTAATTAAGAATTGCTCTGTGCATGTTCTATACAAAACATTTCATATAATTTCCAAAGTCATGGAATCTGTATATGAGTGGTAAAGCTGAAATCTACCTTAGAAAGTCTGTCTCTAGAACTGGGACTCAAGCTGCTGTACCTATTTGAGACATTTTTGAAATATTCGAGTCAGCTAAGTCCATCCCTCAAACACTGCCCAAAGATGTATGGTCATCCTCATACTTTCCTGTGCTTTCCCTTTTCACTGGGCTGTAGAAATCTTACTTCTCACTCCATGGTTAACAAATCCCTTAGAGAGTTCATATAATGCCTTTTCCACTTCCTTAGTTAAAACCTGGGTCTTCTCATTTTACATCCGTCCCACAGGGTCACAAGGTAGGGCATGCTCTTTCTCTCAACTACTGCTTCTGTCTTCTACTTTCA
Source organism: Nasua narica (assembly GCA_028533885.1). NCBI lineage: Eukaryota > Metazoa > Chordata > Mammalia > Carnivora > Procyonidae > Nasua > Nasua narica. Next base: position 1,272 of record JAPYYJ010003861.1, read on the forward strand.
AGTAAACATTACCATTCCACTGAAACTTGGGCATCTCACTGTGCTTTCTGCCCACGTCCATCTCTACAATGTAGCAACCTCTTGTTCACTCCCTTACATTCATTGTAGACTTTTGCATCTGGCCCTTTTCTTATCTCCCAAGTGCTGACAATGTCCTGAGTGATTTCCTGTCCGTGTTTATAGCTTAGGGAATCTAGTCTCCTTAGCATGTCTCACTTTCCTAAACTCTAGTGACCCAGACCACACACTTTGGCCAACTCTTCCATGGCACACTCTCTGATCTCTGAATCTTCCAGAACTCCTTTACTTCTGAAAATATGAACTTTGACAAATATCTTGGGGAATTTTGTCTTTTTAAAAATCCGCTGTTTCCCTGTGCTTAAAACAGTATTTGGCACATAGTAAGGGTTTAATAATTACCTATTGGATCCACAAATTACAATTTTTGGCTTTTTAAAGATTTTATTTGAGGGAGAGAGAAAGAGAGAGAGGGAGAGAGCAACAGAGTCTCCTTGAGCTCAATGTGGGACTCAATCCCACGATCCTGAGATCACAATGTGGGCCGAAATCAAGAACCAAGCCACCCAGGGGCCCCAACAAATTACAACTTAATCCCAGTATATGAGACTTTTAGAAACAGCCTGTGTCCCTTGATTCTTCCAGTTTTTATACCCCATCTGAACCACCTCACTACAATCTTCATTTCTCTTATACTTGTCTATTTATGCCATACCTCCCTAGCAAATCTCAAGTCAGATTGACATCAAAATCTAAATCCTTTGCTCTATTTACTGAGTACAGTTGAACAAAATCGTATACTTTTCAACATTAGTTCAACTCATCTGAGTCCTCGGCAACATCGTTTAATCATTTTAAAGATTAAGGTCAATTCTCTTTTTCTATTTCCTTAAGCCAATATATACATATTTCCAACTTTGCCTCTAGCAAATATTGAGGAATCACTAAACATAACTTCACTATACCACTAAATGGTACACATATGTCCTGTTGAAATGTTCTAAATCTCCTCTTTTCTAGTCTAGACTTGTCTGTATTGATTATTATTTTTTTACAGTAATCTCTATACCCAACGTGGGGCTCAAACGCACAATCCTGAGGTCAAGAATACCCTACCGACTGAATCAGCCAGGCACCCTGACTTGTATTTATTCTTAAAATGGAATCGTGTTACTGGGAATTCTTACCTGATTTCTCAGCCTAGACTTGGTAATTTGCCTCCCTGAACCAAGTTTTTATCTGTATCTCTGCACATGCTGGATTGGTTCTTTTCAAGCAAAAATTACGAAAATGACCTACAGTCTAGCAAAGAAAACACCCAGGTTGTCATGATTATAATAGAGATGTGTATATAATTGTGCCATGAGAACACATGGAAAGGATAAATTAATGCCACCAGGGACGTGCCATTTGACTAGAGAACTGAAGGACAAGGAACCATTTGCCAGAAGGAGAAATGGATAAAGAAGGCATCCTAGAGATGGCGAAAGATTTAGGCAGAGCAACAGAGGAATGGAAAGACATACCATTTTTAGCTCATATGATAGTGCAGAATTGATGAAGTAGAGTATGGGAGATGGAGAGTGGTGAGAGGTAAGTCTAGAAAAGTTGGTAAGTTTCCTCTTTTATGCTGATTTTAGTCTTCTTTATAGATAAAAATTGGAATATTTAAATTGGAACTCTGCGGTCTCAGGAACCCCCATCTTCAGCTGCCCTGCGAGGTTGCTTTCTTCACAGAAAACCCCAGGAGAACTGCAGCCCGTGCCTCCCCTAAACTTCAACCGTGTTGGTGAAACCCCCTCTGTATGGAGAGCAACAGGACCTGGCAGCTCTTACCCAATTCAGCTTCAGCTGTCCTACCAGTACGTCCCCTGCACGGAGAGCACAGGGACTATTCCAACCTGTGCCCACGTCAGCTCCAGCCACTCCACCAGGGAGACCCCAACACAGAGTAGCCTAGGACCCCCAGCCTGTGCAGCTTCATCTCCAGCGAGCCAGCCAAAGTCACCAGGCACACACAGTCTACTTAAGGGATGACAACACATAAGATCGTTCCTTCAAGCTTAAGAGAGGTAACTCTTCCACCTAATTCATAGAAACAAACACAAAGTCAAGCAAAATGGGGAAACAGAGTAATTTGCTCCAAATGAAAGAAAGATAAGAACTCAGAAAAAAAAAAGATGAAACCAAGATAAGCAATCTACCTGATAATGAGTTCAAAGTAATAGTTATGAAGAAGCTCACCAGACTAGAGAGAAAAGTGGATGAACTCAATGAGAATTTCAACAAAGAGATAGAAAATCAAAAATAAAACCAAAAACTATCAGAGTTGAAGAATACAATAACCAGACTGAAAAATACACTAGAGGGAATTTACAGTAGACAGGGGAATGTGGAACAATGGATCAATGATCTGGAAAACACGATAATGGAAAGCACCCAATCTGAACAGCAAAAAGAAAAAAAGAATTTTTTTTAAAGATTTTTTTAATTTATTTATTAGGAAAGAGAGAGAGTGAGAGAGAGCATGAGAAGGGAGAAGGTCAGAGTGAGAAGCGGACTCCCCATGGAGCTGGGAGCCCGACGTGGGACTCAATCTCGGGACTCCGGGATCATAACCTGAGCCGAAGGCAGTTACCCAACCAACTAAGCCACCCAGGCACCCCAGAAAAAAAGAATTTTTAAAATGAGGATTAAATAAGTGATCTCTTGGACAACATCAAGCAAATATTCACATTATAGGGATCTCAGAAGGAGAAAAGAGAAAGGGGCAGAAAACTTATTAGAAGAAATAATAACTAAAAACTTCCCTAATATGTGGAAAGAAATAGATATCTAGGTTCAGGAATCACAGAGAGCTCCAAACAAGATAAACCTAAGAAGGTCCATACGCCATGTAATCATTAAAATGTCAAAGATTAAAGAGAGTTTTTAAAGCAGCAAGAGAGAAGCAACTAGTTATGTGCAAGGAAAATCCCATTAGGCTATCAGCTGATCTTTTAACAGAAACTGCAGCCCAGCATCCCCAAAGGGCTGCAAGGAAAAAAAAAAGAAGAAGAAGAAGCAAAAATAGTCTACCTGGTAAAGTTATTCAGAATTAAAGATGAGTTAAAGAGTTTCCCAGACCAAAATAAATAAATAAATAAATAAAATATGTAAAATCACGAAACCAGCATTGTGAGAAATGTTTAAGGAACTTCTTAAGGTGGAAAAGAAAAGCTATAATTATAAGCACGAAAATTAGGAAAGGTAAAAATGTTATGAGTAAAAGTAAACACACAGGAAAGGTAGTGTAGCAATCACTTATAAAGCTAGTATGCAAGTTCAAAAAAAGTAAAAAGTAAAATCAATTGTATCTAAAAAATTAGTTAAGGGGACTCACAAAATAAAAAGATGTAAAATATGACAACATATACATAAAATGTGGAGGGGAAGATAAAAATGAAATGCTTTTAGAACGTGTTTGAAATTCAGTGACCATCAACTTAATACAGACAGCTCTATGCTTAGGATGTCATATGTGAGCCCATGGTGACCACAATCCAAAAACCTATAATAGATACACAAACCATGAAGAGAAAAAAATCCAAGTATAACACTAAAAGAAAGAAAGAAATGAGAGCACCAGAAAGAAAGGAATAGAGATAAACAACAACAAAAAGCAGAAAATATGACAAAAATGGAAGTAAGTACATACCTTTCAATAATTACTTTAAATGTATATGGTCTAAATGTTCCAATCAAAATATGTAGGGTGACAGACTGGATGAAAGAAAAAAGACCCATTTATATGCTTCCTGTGAGAAAATCACTTCAGACCTAAAGATACATACAGACTGATATGCCATTTGCTAATATCTTCTCTAATTCTGTCAGTTGTCTTTTGGCTTTGGAGACTATTTCCTTGGCTGTGCAAAACTTTTTATCTTGATGAAGTCCCAATAGTTCATTTTTGCCTTTGTTTCCCTTGCCTTTGGAGATGTGTCTAGCAAGAGGTCGCTGCCTAGATTCTCCTCTAAGATTTTGATGGCCGCCTGTCTCACATTTAGATCTTTCATCCATTTTGAGTCTATCTTTGTGTATGGTGTAAGGAAACAGTCCAGTTTCATTCTTCTGCATGTGCTTATCCAATTTTCCCAGCACCAGTTGTTGCAGAGACTATCTTTTTTCCGTTGGACATTCTTTCTTGCTTTGTCAAAGATTAGTTGACCATAGAGTTGAGGGTCCATTTCTGGATTCTCTATTCTGTTCCATTGAACTATGTGTGTTTTTATGTATAGTTACCAGTACTATACTGTCTTACAGCTTTGTAATGCAGCTTTGTGATAGAGCTTGAAGTCTGGAACTGTGATGCCACCAGATCAGATAATGGGCTAGTATCCAAAATCCATAAAGAACTTATCAAACTCAACACCCAAAGAACAACTAATCTAATCAAGAAATAGAAAGAAGACATAAACAGACATTTCTCCAAAGAAGACATACAAATGGCAAACAGACACATGAAAAAAATGCTCTGCATCCCTTGGCATCAGGGAAACACACACTGAGATACCATCTCACAACAGTCAGAATGGCTAAAATTAACAAGTCAGGAAACTACAGACGTTGGTGAGGATACCGAGAAAGGGGAACCTTCTCACACTATTGGTGGAAATGCAAGCTGGTGCAGCCATTCTGGAAATGGTATGGAAGTTCCTCAAAAAGTTGGAAATAGAGCTACCCAACAACCTAGCATCTGCACTCCTGGGTATTTACACCAAAGATATAAATGTAGTAACATCTGAAGGGGCACCTACACCCCAGTGTTTATAGCAGCAATGTCCACAATAGCCATATTATGGAGAGAGCCTAGATGTCCACCGATAGATGAATGGATAAAGAAGATGTGGTATTTATATACAATGGAATATTATTAGCCATCAAAAATAAATCTTGCCATTTGCAACGACATGGACGGAACTAGAGCGTATTATGCTAAGTGAAATAAGTCAATCAGAGAAAGACAATTATTATGTGATTTCACTCATATGAGTGAAATTTAAGAATTTAAATTTATTTAAATGTGGAATTTAAGAAACAAAACAGGATAATAGGGGAAGAGAGGGAAAAAGAAAACAAAACAACAAAATCAGAGGGGGCGACAAACCATAAAAGACTCTTAATCATAGGAAACAAACTGAGGGTTGCTGGAGGGGGGTAGGGGATTAGAGTTACTGGGTGTTGGGCATTAAGCAGGACACATGATATAATGAGCACTGTGCATTATATAAGACTGAGGCATCACTGACCTCCACCTCTGAAACCAATAATACATTATATGTTAATTAATTGAATTTAAATAAAAAACAAGCAAAAAAAGACAAATACAGACTGAAATTGAAGAGACAGAAAGATATTCCATGTAAATGGAAACAAACCAAAAAAGCCAGAGTTATAATACTTGTGTCAGACAAAACAGACTTTAAAACAAAGATTGTAAAAAGAGACAAAGAATGGCATTACAAAATGATAAAAGGATCACTTCAATAAGATAAAACCACTATATATATGTATGCACCCAACATTGGAGCACCTAAATACATAAAGCAAATTTAACGGAGAAGTGGAGAGTAATAGTAGAGGACTTTCACATCCCACTTCTATCAATGGATAAATCATGCAGGCAAAAAATCAATAAGGAAACAGTATCTTTGAATGACAAGTGGATCTAACAGAAATATACAGAACATTCCATCCAAAAACAACAGAATATATGTTATTATCAAGTGTAAATCGAACATTCTCCAGGATACATCACATGTTAAGCCATACTGCAATGACAATCTCAACAAATTTAAGAAGATAGAGTCATTTCAAGTATCTTATTTTTTTAATTTTTTATTAATGTATAATGTATTATTTGCCCCAGGGTACATGTCTGTGAATCATCAGGCTTACACATTTCACAGAATTTGCCATAGCACATACCCTCCCCAATGTCCATAACCCTACCCCCCCAAGTATCTTTTTGATCACAATGATACAAACCTAGAAATCAACAATAAGGAAAAAAAACTGGAAAAACACACAACATGCTAAACAACATGCTGCTAAACAACCAATGGATCAAACAATAAATCAAAGAAAAAAAAATACATGGAGACAAACGAAAATGAAGCAAAAAGGTCCAAAATCTTGGGACCAAGCAAAATCAGTTCTAAGAGGGAAATTTATATCAATACAGTTCTATCTCAAGAAACAAGAAAAATCTTGATTAAACAAACTAATATTACTCCTAAAGGAACTAGAAAAGGAAAACAAAAACAACCCAAAGTTAATATAAAGAAGGAAATAGTGAATATCAGAGCAGAAATAAATGATGTAGAGAATAAAAAAATAGAAAAGATTAATGAAGCCAAGATTTGGTTCTCTGAAAAAAAAAAAGGTTGATAAAACTTTAGTCAGACATAAAAAAAAGAACATAAATAAATAACATCAGAAAGGGAAGAGAAGTAAAAATCAACACCACATAAATACAAAGGAGTATAAGACATTACTATGAAAAATTATATGCCAACTAATTGGACAACCTAGAAGAAATGGATAAATTTCTAGGAACATACAATTCTCCAACAGAAACAGGGAGAAATAGAAAATCTGAGCAGAATGATTACGAGTAACAGAATCGAATCAGTAATAAAACAATCCACAAAAATCAAAATTCTAGGATCAGGTGGCTTCACGAGTGAATTCTAACAAACATTTAAAGAAGACTTAAGACTCATTCTCATCAAAATATTCAAACAATCAAAATAAAACAAAAAGTCAAAAAAACTGAAGAGGAAAAAAACCTTCCATATATATTCTACAAGGACAGAATTACCCTAATACCAAACCCAGAGAAAGATAGTACAAAAAAAGAAAATTACAGGCCACTATCCCTGATAAACTAGATTCTGAGATCTGCAACAAAATATAAACAAACCGCATTCAACAGTACATTAAAAAGATCATTCAGCACAATCAAGTGAGATTTATTCGGAGGATGCAAGGACAGTTCAATAATTGCACATCAATCAACATAACACATTAAACAAAATGAAGGATAAAAATGAGCTGCTCATCTCAATAGATGCAGAAAAAGCATTTCACAAATTTCAACATCCATTCATAATAAAACCTTTCAACAAAGTGGGTTTAGAGGGAATGCTTCTCAACATAATAAAGCCCATCTATGATGAACCTACATCTTATATCATCTTCAAAGGTAAAAAGTGGAGTTTTTCTTCAAAGATCAGGAACAAGACAAGGATGTCCACTCTCACCACTTTTATTCTACATAGTACTTGAAGTCCTAGCCACAACAGTCAGACAAGAAAAACAAATAAATATCATTAAACATGACAAGAAAAAAGAAAAACTGTCACTATATGCAAATGATATGATAATGTACATAGAAAGCCCTATCAAAAGACTCCATCAAAAAGCCTGACAGAAAAAAAAAAAAAAGCCTGACAGAAATAATTAAATTCAGCACATTTGCCAGATATAAAATTAATATTCAGAAATCTTTTGTTTTTCTATACAACAAAGTAGCATAAAGAAAAACTCAGAAAACAGTCTCATTTACAATTGCACCAAAAAGAATAAAATATCTAGGAATAAACTGAACCAAGAAGGTGAAAGACCTGTATTCTGAAAACTATAAAACATTGATGAAAGAAATTGAAAACACTAACAAAGTGTTTTCACTTTGTTCACTTTCACATGGAAAGATATACCACGCTCTTGGATTGGAAGTATTCATATTATTATTATTGTTTTTAAAGATATTATTTATTCATTTAACAGAGAGAGAACATAAGCAGGCAGAGAGGCAGGCAGAGGCAGAGACAGGAGCAGCCTCCCTGCGGAGCAAGAAGCCCAATGCGGGACTCGATCCCAAGACGCTGGGATCATGACCCGAGCCAAAGGCAGCTGCTCAACCAACTGAGCCACCCAGGCATCCCGAAGTATTCATATTATTAAAATGTACACATCACCCAAAGCAATCTACAGATTCAATGCAATTCCTTTCAAAACACCGACGGCATTTTTCTTTTTCAGAGAGAGAGAGAGAGAAAGAGCGGGGGAGAGAGAGAGAGAGAGTGAGAGGGAGTGAGAGCATGCATGTACATAGGGGAAGAGGCAGAGAGGGAGAGAAAGAATCCCAAGCAGGCTCCACGCCCAGTGTGGAGTCCCATGTCCTGAGATCATGACCTGAGCTAAAATCATGAGTTGACCACTCAAGTGACTGAGCCATCCAGGCACCCCCACAACGGCATTTTACACAAAATAAGAAAAATCAACCCTAAAATTTGTATGGAACCACAAAAGACCTCAAATAGCCAAAGTAATCTTGAAAAGAACAAAGCTGGTATCACGATTTCAGAATTCAAGATATACTACAAAGCTACAGTAATCAAAACGGTGTGATACCTAAAATAGATCTAAAACAGATACACAGATCAATAGAAAAGAATAGAGAACCCCAAAATAAACGGATGCATATATTGTCAGTTACAACAAATGAGGCAAGAATATACAATGGGTAAAAGACAGTCTTTTGAACAAATAGTACTGGAAAAACTGGACCACTTACACCATCACAAAAATAAACTCAAAATGGATTAAAGACGACATGTGAAATCTGAAACCGTAAGACTCCTAAGGGAAAATATGGATAGTAATCTCTCTGACATCAGCCTTAGCAACATTTTTCTAGATGTCTCCTTAGGCGATGGAAATAAAAACTAAAATAAACTATTAAGATTATGCTAAAATAAAAAGCTTTTGATTGGGTAAGGAAACCATCAACAAAATGAAAAGGCCACCTGCTGAATGAAGAAGATATTTATAAGTGATATATGTGATAAGGGATTAATATCCAAAACGTATACAGAACTCGTACAACTCAAACTAAAAAAAAGCCACACAAATAATTCATTTGAGAAAACGGCAGAGCCCTGAATAGACATTTTCCCCCAAATATGTTTATTTTTTCAGTGTTACAATATTGATTGTTCATGCACCACTCCCAGTGCTCCATGCAGTACGTGCCCTTCTCAATACCCACCACCAGGCTCGCCCAACCCCCCACACCCTCCCCTCCAAAACTCTCAGTTTGTTGCTCAGAGTCCACAGTCTCTCCTGGTTCATCGCCCCTTCCGATTTCCCCCCATTCACCCTTCACTTCCTTCTCACAATGCCCTCCATGATTTTCTTTATACTCCACACGTGAGATCATAAAATAATTGACTCTCTCTGCTTCACTTATTTCACTCTGCATAATCTCTTCTAGTCCCATCCATGTTGATACAAAAGTTGGGTATTCATCCTTTCTGATGGAGGCATAATATTCCACTGTATAGATGCACCACATCTTCCTTATCCACTCATCTGTTGAAGGGCATTTTGGTTCTTTCCACAGTTTGGTGATTGTGGCCATGGCTGCTATGAACATTGGGGTACATGTGGCCCTTCTTTGTACTGCATCTGCTTCTTTGGGGTAAATACCCGGTAGTGCAATCGCAGGGTCATAGGGTAACCCTATTTTTCATTTCTTCAGGAATCTCCACACTGTTTTTCCAATGTGGCTGCACCAACTTGCATTCCCACCAACAGTGGAGGAGGGTTCCCCTTTCTCCACATCCTCTCCAGCATTTGTTGTTTACTGTCTTGTTGATTTTGGCCATTCTAACTGGCGTAAGGTGGTATCTCCGTGTGGTTTTGATTTGAATCTCTCT
>JAPYYJ010003862.1:0-11056 GCA_028533885.1 Nasua narica
CCGAATTGCTAAGGAAATGTTGAAAAAGAAAAACAAAGCTGGGGGCATCACATTGCCTGATTTCAAACTTTACTACAAAGCTGTGATCGCCAAGACAGCATGGTACTGGCACAAAAACAGACACATAGACCAGTGGAACAGAATAGAGAGCCCAGAGATGGACCTTCAACTCTATGGTCAAATCATCTTTGACAAAACAGGCAAAAATATCCAGTGGAAAAAAGACAGTCTCTTCAATAAATGGTGCTGGAAAAATTGGATGGCTGTATGTAGAAGAATGAAACTTGACCATTCTCTTACGCCATACATGAAGATAAACTCGAAATGGATAAAAGACCTCAACGTGAGGCAGGAATCTATCAAAACCCTAGAGGAGAACCTAGGCAGTAACCTCTGTGACATTAGCCACAGCAAATTCTTTCAGGACATGTCTCCAAAGGCAAAGGAAACAAAAGCGAAAATGAACTTTTGGGACTTCATCAAAATAGAATTTTTTATTTAAAAATTTAAAATGTATTCTCTTTTCTGAATTTGAAGAGCCTTGGCCTAGTAACTGACTTCACAATCTTTTACCTTCGGGTGTACTGTGAAATCACAACTCTTTGGGGGAGATCATAAGTCCTAAATCTATGTGTAAGTGTTTAAGAAAAACAGTATTTTCAAGAATATCAGGAATTTCAGGACTAGTTTTAATTCCAGGAAGCTTGGACCTGAGGAGGACTAATTCTAACATTGAAGGATTTGGAGGAAACTTACTTGAATCGCATAGTTGTGCTAACATTTTGAGACTGACAAAGAAAATCAAATAAATTTCTTAAGGTGGATTCCCCTCTTCCTGACTGTATTACTACAATTATTTTTTATCTCTTTGTAGAGGAAAACCCTTTTGAGTGGATAGAACTCTTAAAGTGCAGAGTACTGGCAAACAGCTATGTCAGATGGGAAGGTCTAGAGCCACGCATACCACCAAAATAAAAATATGAAGCAGTTCTTGATTTTAGGGGAAGTCAGGGGCTCTAATAGGGAAATTGGAGAAACAAATGGAGGAACGGGAATGAGTGGGTGGTGTTCCATCCCAATAACCTATTTATTTTCCTATTTGGCCATCAGTATTCCTATGTGAGACCTAACTAGGGAATACAGAAAAGTAAAGGAAATTGTTGGTGGTAGCATGCACTGTGCTTAATGTGATTTCTATTCAGAAAGACCTCTAGGGGCGCCTGGGTGGCTCAGTGGGTTAAAGCCTCTGCCTTCAGCTCGGGTCATGATCTCAGCGTCCTGGGATCGAGCGTCCTGGGATCGAGCCCCGCATCGGGCTCTCTGCTCAGCAGGGAGCCTGCTTCCCCCTCTCTCTCTGCCTGCCTCTCTGCCTACTTGTGATCTCTCTCCTGTCTGTCAAATGAATAAATAAAATCTTTAAAAAAAAAAGACCTCTATATCATCCTTAATTCATAAGTGAAATATTCTTTCCAAGAACAATATATTTTATTTATTTTATTTTTTATTGTGTCATGTTAGTCACCATACAATACATCATTAGTTTTTGATGTAGTGTTCCAAGATTCATTGTTTATATGTAACACCCAGTGCTCTATGCAATACGTGCCTTCCTTAATTCCCACCACCATGCTCACCCATCCCCTAACCCTCTCCCCTCTAAAACGCTCAGTGTATTTCTCAGAGTCCACAGTCTCTCATGGTTCATCTCTCCCTCCAATTTCCTCCCTTCACTTTTCCTTTCCTTCTCCTAATGCCTTCCATGTTATTCCTTATGTTCCATGAATATGTGAAACCATATTATAATTGACTTTCTCTGCCTGACATATTTCACTCAGCATAATCTCCTCCAGTCCCATCCATGTTGATAAAAAAGATAGGTTTTCATCCTTTCTGATGGAGACGTACTATTCCATTGTATATATGGACCACATCTTTTTTGTTCATTCATCTGTTGAAGGGCATCCTGGCTCTTTCCACAGTTTGACTATTGTGGACTTTGCTGCTATGAATATTGGGGTACATATGGCCCTACTTTTCAGTACATCTGTATCTTTGTGGTAAATACCCAGTAGTGCAATTGCTGGGTCATAGGGTAGCTCTATTTTTAATTTCTTCAGGAATCTCGACACCGTTTTCTGAAGTGGCTGCACCAACTTGCATTTCCACCAACAGTGTAAGAGGGTTCCCCTTTCTCCACATCCTCCTCAACATTAGTTGTTTCTTGCCTTGTTAATTTTTGTCATTCTAACTGGTGTAAGGTGGTATCTTAATGTGGTTTTGACTTGAATTTCCCTGATGGCTAATGATGTCTGCTAGCCTTTTGAATGTCTTCATTGGAGAAGGGTCTGTTCATGTCTTCTGCCCATTTTTTGACATGATTATCTGTTTTTTTGGGTGTTGAGTTTGAGAAGTTCTTTATAGATCTTGGATATCAGCCTTTTATCTGTAGTGTCATTTGCGAATATTTCCTCGCATTCCGTGGCTTGCCTATTTGTTTTGTTGACTGTTTCCTTTGCTGTGCAGAAGCTTTTTAACTAGATGAAGTCCCAAAAGTTCATTTTTGCTTTTGTTTCCTTTGCCTTTGAAGACATGACCTGAAAGAAGTTGTTGTGAGTATTTCCTATGATTAGAAATAATATTCTTCATAACCACAGTACAGTTACCAACTTCAGTATATTTATCATTGATATCATAATTTAATCTACTTTCACATAGTGTTGTCAGTTTTACCCAAACCCTCCTTTATAGCCACATTATTCACCTTGGACTCTCCCTCTCCTAGGATTTCTAAGTTTTCAGATCTTTCCTTAGTTCCTTGGGTGTTGTTTTCTGAATGATATATATCCCTTCCCAATGTTTAAAGATGTTTTTGAAGAGACAAAAAAATTTTAATTGTATTACTTTATTGTAAGACAAATAATAATATGAACCAAAACCAGAGAAACTGTTTTGGAGAAGACCTGATAAGAATGGTATTCTGTACATTTTTTCCTTGTATGATGATACTCAAGTGTTTGCAAACCTTTGATCCTTTAACAGAATAAACAGTCTGTCTAATTCCAAATTTCTTTATACAAAACAACCTTTTGCTTTCACAGATCAGTGGTTCTTAAATTTATGTCATAGAATCTCCTGGGAAGCCTATAAAATATTTAAACAACAAATTTTGGAGTGGCTAACTGTGTGCCAAACAGTGTTGTGTGAAGAAGAAAACCATTGAATAGCTTTGGGCAAAGAAATAACATGATCTTCATTTAAAAGAATTGCTCTAGCTGCTGTGCTGAAAATACACTATGGGGGCAAGGTAGGAAGCCAGATAGACCAGTCCCAAAGTTATTCCACACAAGCCAAGTAAGAGATGGTGGTGACTTGTATGAAGGTGGAAATAATTGACAGAATGAGAAGTGGAGAGATTCTGGTTGTATTTTGATAATAGAATCAATATGATCTGCTGTTTTGTTGGTATGAGTAGACTCGAGAGTGACTCTAAGATTTCAGCATGAGTAACTTTTCTCCATATTTTTAGCATTTAGGATGAGTAAATACCGGATAAATATGATGTCTTAATTATCTTACAGCCAAGTTTATCATGATGTGGTCAAATGCATACAAATAACTATATAACCATACTTTTTTTAAAAGCCAACAAATAAAAACAAAGAACCTGGTTAAAAAATGAGCCAAACGCCTTAATTTACATTGCACTCAAGAAGATGTACAGATGCCAAATAAGCATATGAAAAGATGTTCCACATCATATGTCATCAGGGAGATACAAATTAAAGCAACAATGAGGTACCACTATAAACTTATTAGAATGGCCAAAATCTGGGATAGTGACAACACTAAATACTGGAAAAGATATGGTATAACAGGAACTCTCATTTATTGCTGGTAGGAGTACAAAATGGTACAGCCACTTTGGAAGACAGTTTGGCAGTTTCTTATAAAACTAAACATACTCTTCCTGTACAATCTAGCAGTCATATTCCTTGGTATTTACCCAAAGAAGTAAAAAAATTATGTCTACATGAAAACCCGCACATTGGTGTTGTTTTTTTTTTTTAAAAGATTTTATTTATTTATTCGAGAGACAGAGGAAGTGAGAGAGAGCATGAGAGGATAGAAGGTCAGAGGAAGAAGCAGACTCCCCGTAGAGCTGGGAGCCCGATGCGGGACTTGATCCCGGAACCCAAGGATCATGACCCGAGCCAAAGGCAGTCGCTCAACCAACTGAGCCACCCAGGTGCCCTGCACATTGGTGTTTATAGCAGATTTTTTTCCTTTCCTTTTTTTTCCCCCCAAAAGATTTTGTTTATTTATTTGACAGAGAAAGAGAGAGAGTGCACACAAGCAAGGGAGAGTGGCAGGCAGAGGGAGACGGAGAAGCAGACTTCCTGCTGAGCAAGGAGTCATGCGGGGCTTGATCCCAGGATCCTGGGATCATGACCCAAGCTGAAGGCAGCTGCTTAACTGACTGAGCCACTCAGGCACCCCAATAGCAGCTTTATTTATAATTACCCAAACTTGGAAGCAACTAAGATGTCCTTCAGTAGGTGAATGGATAAAAAAACTGTGGTACATCCAGACAATGGAATATTAATTAGCACTAAAAGGAAATCATCTGTCAAGCCACAAAAAGACATGAAAGAATCTTAAATGCATACTACTAAGTGATGGAAGCCAATCTTAAAAAGCTACATACTGTATGATTCTAACTAAATGACACTCTGGAAAAGGCAAAACTGTGGAGACAGTAAAAAGCTCAGTGGTTGCCAGGGTTGGGGTGAGGTGGGAAGGATGAACAGGCAGAGCACAGGTGATTTTTAGAGTAGTGAAAATACTGTGTATGATACCATAATGATGGTTACATGGTATTATGTATTTGTTCAATCCCATGGAAGATACAACACCAAAAGAGAACCCTAATATAAATTATGTACTCTGGGAGATTATGATGTGTCAGTGTAAGTTCATCCTTTGTAACAAATTACCACTCTAGTGGGAGACCTTGATAATGAGGACAGCTGTGCATTTGTAAAGGTAGGGTACCTTCCTCACAATTTTGCTGTGAACCTAAAACTTCTCTTAAAAAATAAAACCAAAACCAAATACAACTCTTGGTATTCACCAAAACATATATCTCCAGGATGAAGAAGAACTGTTCCAAAAGCAGTTCTTGTTGAACTTTGAGAATTTGGTTGGGTGGAAGGAAGCTCAATATGAATTTATGGTTTGACGAAAAGGTAATGAAATCTTAAGTTGCATGAATAATGGCATAATGACTTGAAATAGAGAAGTGACTACATTCCTAGCTGCTGTCAGGCACATCTGAGTTGTGTTAGTTTGGCTATGGGTACCCTTCTACTGGGCAGACAGAGTGGACAGGAGACAGCTCAACTGTCTTTGGGCCCTCTCGTTATTGTCACTGGTGTCAACCCCTAAGTAAGAGTGAGTCAGAGGAAGTCTTGCAACCTCCATACTTTTCCCCACATCTGCTTGTCAGGGAAAACATCCTGAGAATGTGGAGGATCAGGACAATTGCTCTGGTCTCTCTGAGCTACTTGTCACAGGCCCATTTTCCACACTTGCTGTCCCATACCTTATTGGTCTAGTTTTGGCATTGTCTTAGTCTAGCCATTGGAACCTATTGTCAGTGTACTATCTTTACACAGGGCACAGTACATATGCTTTCCAGAGACAATATTTTTCAGATTTGATAAGCAAATTTTCAGATGTCATGACAGAAATCATCTAAAGGCAACAACACTGCCCTTGGTAGGAACTCAGTTGTGAGTGTTAGGGCAAGGAAGGTTCATGAGAACTGGGATAAGGGTGGGAGAGAGGACAGGCCCTGGGTGCACTCCCGTTCAGACAGCTCTTGCCCATGCTATGCCTAGATGTATTTCTGACTTGGCACTTGGGTATGAACCCCCAACTTTGTGCCTGGTTCAAGATTGTAATTTGCAGATTTTTTCCCAAGGCACTAATAATGAGTTCTTGTCCATGGTTAAAAGAGTATCCTTGGCCATGGTACAGCTCCATGGACTTAAATGGAAAACTGTATTAGCCTTAAAAGATGACTTAGGGTCAGCAAAATAGATGTTTATATGTCATTACAATTCGGAAAACTCTGACTTGATTTGGGAAATACTGTCTGAGGAAAATAAGATAATAAAGATTGTCATATAAGTGAAAAATTTACTTTTCTCACTTACTGCGTAATGTTTATTCTGGACATCTTCTCTTGGGAATATTCACCTATGCCTCTTTCCTTATCAAAATACACTTGTTCAAAATCCCACTTTGTTCAAATCTGCTTTTCTTGCTGGGTCTCTACATAGTAAGTTAGTTGATCATGTCTTCATTAAATGTCATTAAATATCATTTGATGACTTTTTTTTAACATTATTGAGTTTCAGTTAAAAAGACCTTGTAGAGGGAATAAAGAGGGAAGGAATGCCAGCTATGTAGCAGGCTGATGGGGGAGATTTTTAGTGCCACCGGATTTGTACCATGTGTCAACTGCTTACATATTCTGAAACATTCTTTCCAACTAGAAATCTTTCTCTCTGCATATCCCTTTCCACACTCTTCCCTCTTTTCCTTAGAAGGGCAGCTGTGTTCTACAGAGGGGAGTAATGAAAGAGCACAAAAGTGGTGCCCTTCACCATTGGTCCTAGGCTCTCTGGCCCATTTTTATTGCTTTAAATACACAATTTCATAGAGAGGTTTATCTGCAGATAGTAGGAATAAAAAGGTTAGGAGTCCCCAACCTGAGAAGATAAAGTCTGAAATTTTATTATTTCATGAAAATATCTTATGTTTTACTTCTTATGCATTAGTGATAAAATAAGAACCTATTTTCCCCTGAAAGCATAAATAAGTATGTGGGCATTCTATACTTCCTCCCCCAGGTCCCCTAGCTCCAACTTCCTTAGATGCAGTCTGTTTCCTTCCCTGCTCTGTGCCCTGAAAGTCTGATCCTTATGGATGGCATCACTTGGACCCCCTTACTTCCTGGCTTCTGCTCAGGTTGGATGATAGGAAATGTGAGTAAGTTGCTGTGGATGGGTGCCTTTCCTTGTTCCAACTCTCACTAGGCTCTGGTGATGTCATTCCTCTCTGTGCCCTTAGGCCTATAAGTTGGTAGTGTCTTCCCTCTATTGAAAATTCCTGGATGCCTATATGTCTGGTAATAAACTGTCTTCAGTTAAAGTCTTGGAATGGGCCATTATTTCCTGTTGGCTCTCTGAAGCACAGGCTCAAGAAAAGTTGAGATAAATCTTGAATTCTTTAATTCATCACCCACCTATTTATTAGGCACTGGGTTGATAGACAGTTAGGAGGGGGCATTTGTTAAGGAGGAAAACAATTAGGTTAATTACAATGTAGTCCTTCATATTTTGTTGGAGCCAGACTTCTGACTTTTTATTTTAATTTGTTGAGTTAGCCACTGTATAGTAAGTACATCCTTAGTTTTTGATGTAGTGTTCAGTGATTCATTAGTTGCATATAACACCGAGTGTTCATCACAACATATGCCCTCCTTAATACCCATCGCCTGGCTACCCCATTCCCCCCACTCCTCTCCCCTTTGAAACCCTCAGATTATTTCCTGAAGTCCATAGTGTGTCATGGTTTGTCTCCCTCTCTGATTTCTCCCCCTTTAGTTTTCCCTCCCTTCCCCCATGATCCTCTGGGCTATTTATTATATTCCACATATGAATGAAACCATAAGATAATTGTCTTTCTTTGCTTGAATTACTTCACTTAGCATAATCCTCTCCAATTCCATCCATGTTCATGAAAATGGTGGGTATTCATCCTTTCTGATGACTAAGTAATATTCCCCCATTGTGTATATGTACCACATCTTCTTTATCCATTCGTCCTTTGTAGGGCATCTCAGCTCCTTCCAGTTTGGATATTGTGGACATTGCTGCTATGAACATTGAGGTGCATGTGCCCCTTCTTTTCAGGACATCTGTATCTTTGGGGTAAATACCTAGTAGTGCAATTGCTGGTTTTTAACAACTTCAGGAAACTCCATACCTTTTTCCAGAGTGGCTATACCAGTTTGCATTCCCACCAACAGTATAAGAGAGTTCCCCTCTCCACATCTTCACCAGCATTTGCTATTTCCTGTTTTGTTAATTTTTGCCATTCTAACTGGTATAAGTTGGTATCTCATTGTGGTTTTGATTTGTATTTCCCTGATGGCTAGTGATGTTGAACATTTTTTCATGTGTCTGTTAGACATTTGTATGTCTTCTTGGAGAAGTGTCTATTCATGTATTCTGCCCATTTTTGACTGGATTTTTTGGGGGGTGTTGAATTTGAGAAGTTCTTTTTTTATTAAAGATTTTATTTATTTATTTGACAGAGAGGAGAGAGATCACAAGTAGGCAGAGAGGCAGGCAGAGAGAGAGGAGGGAAGCAGGCTCCCTGCTGAGCAGAGAGCCCGATGCGGGGCTCGATCCCAGGACCCTGAGATCATGACCTGAGTTGAAGGCAGAGGTTTTAACCCACTGAGCCACCCAGGCACCCTGAGAAGTTCTTTATAGATCTTGGATACCAGCCCTTTATCTGTAATGTCATTTGCAAATATATTCTCCCACTCTATGGGTTGCCTCTTTGTTTTGTTGACTGTTTCCACATGCAGAAGAATAGAACTGGACCATTCTTTTACACCATATACAAAATATAAACTTAAAATGGATGAAAGACCTAAATTTGAGACAGTAATCCATTAAAACTCTAGAAGAGAACATAGGTGGTAACCTCTTCCTGACATTGGCCACAGCAGCTCCTTTCAAGACACGTCTCCAAAGGCAAAGGAAACAAAAGGAAAAATGAACTTTTGGAACTTCATCAAGATAAAAAGCTTCTGTACAGACTTCTGACTTTGAAGGACCATTGATCAGTTCCAAGTTGCTTATTGTGCTTTGGCTAAGAGAGCTGTAATTGCTACTGAATGAACTATTCCAGCTGCAAATGTCTTATGAGCAAAAAGTTGTCCTGATGCTTGAGATGCAATGCATATGACCATGTATTATATGTTCGTGGATATGGTGGGATGAGGGGGTGAAGAGAAAATAATCAATAAATAATAATAAGAATATTCTATAATAATTGGATAATTATTTTATCCAATTTTATTAAATATAATTATAATAATCATCATAATAATGATTCTATAATAATATGATATAATAATTAATATAATAATTCTATAATAATGTTCTTAATAATAAGAATAAATCAATACCTTAAATTCTTTAACCCATCTTCTTTCTATTTTGATGAGACATTTCTACAGACAGAGTAGAGGGGACTTATGCTAATTTAGAAAACATTTGGGATTCCAAAGTAGTGTAATGAGTTGGAAATACCTAGCCACTGAATTAGATAAATCAAAAATAGAACATGAAACCAAGGAAGGCAGGAAAAGGGAGTGCAACAGTAAGCTCCAAGGCAAGGAGTAAGAGCAATTTAAAAAATGACAAGTTGGAAAGAGATCTGGATTTAATCCTAGCTCCGTTACTTACTAATTACTTGAAATCTGACCAACCACTTAACTGTATCAACCTTCAGCTTTCTGCTCTGTTTGTTAGGGGAAGTGCTACATATATAGCAAAGTTACTGAGATATAACACTTGCCAAGCAGTAATTGCTCAAAAAATAATGGCTACTATTATTGTACAGCATATTCTTGCAGCTATCAACATAATCTCTTACCTCTTTTTTCCCAGCAGTACACTTTTATTTTTTTATTATTATTTTTTTTTTTTGGTAGCTGACATGTTCTTGTCTTGTCCTTAGGTGTTTTGAAGTTAGGACTCTCTTTTAAAGTAGTTCTGGAAGCTGTCAGCAACTTTATAAACTAGTAATATCTAAATCTTAGCTCTGCATTCTGTAAAGCACATGTGTTTGCTAGGCTATCAATATTTTTCTTTTGGGAAATCAGAATGCCTTTGGTGATGAGGCAAGAAGCCAAGTACTGGATATAGGCCTTTGAAATGAGGAAAGAATAAAGGTCAGATGCTGAGGATGTTGATCTGGAGTTAGATCCTTTTCATAAATGGCCTCTGTAAACACATTTTGGCCAGAGGTCACTAACCTTTTCAGGATTTGATCTTGTGAGGCTATTCCCTGGTCATGAGTTCGTCAGACTGTGTATTCCCAGTTAGAGAAGTTATACCACAGACATATTTATTTACCACACATCCCAAGTCGTTAAATAAGACCTCAATATCTGTGCTCAAATTATTAAAGGCATCTTGACATTATCCAGTTTTAGTCAGAAAGAAAGAAAAAGTTTATACTAATCTAGTTATACTTTAGGAGCTTTTTATTTACAGGGCTATGATTTGAGATTGTAAGTTGTGTATAGTGAGGTCTGGCATTATACAGCTATGGCTAGGACTGTGCCTAAAAATTTGCTTGTGCGAAATGAATTGAGGGACACACTATCTTCCTCTTGATTGAAAGTATCTGCTCTGTCTCCAGGTCTGGACCAATCTGCCTCATGGCCTCAAATGATTAGAGTCATTCCTTTTAGTGAAAACCAACAAGCATGTTTTATTTTTTTTATTTTATTTTTTCCCCAAGTATGTTTATTTTATTTTTTCAGTGTTACAAGAATGATTGTTCATGCACCACACCCCATGCTCCATACAATACGTGCCCTTCTCAATACCCACCACCAGGCTCACCCACCCCCCTACCCCCTCCCCTCCAAAACCCTCAGTTTGTTGCTCAGAGTCCACAGTCTCTCCTGGTTCATCGCCCCCTCAGGTTTCCCCCCATTCACCCTTCCCTTCCTTCTCACAATGCCCTCCATGATTTTCTTTATACTCCACACATAAGTGAGACCATAAGATAATTGACTCTCTCCACTTGACTTATTTCACTCCGCATAATCTCTTCTAGTCCCCTCCATGTTGATACAAAAGTTGGATATTCATCCTTTCTGATGGAGGCATAATATTCCATTGTATAGATGTACCACATCTTCCTTATCCATTCATCTGTTGAAGCGCATTTTGGTTCT
>JAPYYJ010003863.1:0-11055 GCA_028533885.1 Nasua narica
TTAAAAATAGAGCTACCCTATGACCCTGCAATTGTACTCCTAGGTATTTACCCCAAAGATACAGATGCAGTGAAAAGAAGGGCCATATGTACCCCAATGTTCATAGCAGCAATGACCACAATCGTCAAACTGTGAAAAGAGCCAAGATGCCCTTCAACAGACAAATGGATAAAGAAGATATATATACATCCATATATACAATGGAATATTATGCCTCCATCAGAAAGGATGAACTTTTGTATCAACGTGGACGAGACTAGAAGCGATTATGCGGAGTGAAATAAGTCAAGTGGAGAGAGTCAATTACCTTATGGTCTCACTTACCTGTGGAGCATAAGGAAAATCATGGAGGGCATCGTGAGAAGGAAGGGAAAGGTGAATGCGGGGAAATCAGAGGGGGTGATGAACCATGAGAGGCTATGAACTCTGAGCAGCAAACTGAGGGGTTTGAAGGGGAGAAGGCGGGGGGTTGGGCGAGGCTGGTGGTGGGTATTGAGAAGGGCACGTATTGCATGGGGCACTGGGTGTGGTGCATGAACAATCAATGTTGTAACACTGAAAAAATAAAATAAACATATTGAGGGGGGGAAGAAATGCCATTAAGTTACTGAGAGAAGGGACATCATCATTTTGGAGGAAGTCTTAATTAGGAATGCCTCCTTTTCTGGACTAGCTCCTACTTTACTTCTTTAGATCGTACTGAGATTGGAATTTTAAGATATTGATAATCATATGCTGATCAAAGATGCTTAAATATCCTTTGTTCTCTATTAAATACTTACAATGTCAAGGAATATTGGAATAGTACCTGGGCTGCTTTTAGCTCCTTTTTGAAGATGGGATCCTTCCATAGTCCAAACATTCCTCTTACTTAGAACCCAAGATGGAATACAAGCAATAACAAATAAACTTAACTATATTACAAATGAACCACAGAACCACAATAAAGAGGGTGGGAAGGGAAATTACTAAGTAATCTTGGAAAACAATATTTTAACTGGACACTGTAAGGCTAAAGACAGAAAGAACCATATACAAATCTTGTGCTCTAGTTAGTAAATTTGTTGTTCTCAAAGATATAAATTAGCAATTCTGCAACTTATTTGTATTCTAGGATTGGACAAATAAGTGAATATAATGATCTGGTGGTGAAAGCTAGGTTTCTCATTGTCAGAGAAAAAATAAGTACAAAGAAAAGGATAAAGAGAACCCTATCCTACTGGATTAGAACCAGAGGTGTCAGTATAAACTCATGGTTCTTAATATACATGGAAATAGATATAGATATATATGTATGTATGGGTCAGAATACATCCATATTTTCTGACCCTGGGACTGAGAAAGCCTAGAAGTAATGATACTCTAGTAGCAGAAAAAATACTATGCCCCAGACCTTGGTTTCTAAACACCACTCACCAGTTAAAGGATCCAGACTTCTCAAAGAAATGCCTGATTAAAGTCTGGAATCAATAAAGTACATGATAAAAATTGGTACATTTTTAGATGCCAGAAAGGAAGGAAGTGCTCAAAAACTAATGGGAGCATCTCAAGGCATCAACTTGAACCTTAAAATCCAAATGACATATCTGAGACAATGTGTGTAATATAAATGGATAATGATGGCAATAGCTTAAAATATGTGGAATAAAATCAATGTCCAGGTCCATATAGACCTAAATAATTAAATAAGTTTATTCCTTTAAGTTGAATTCCTGTTAATAACTAAGAAAAGTATGGTGGAAATAAATGTCTGAGAAACTGTTAAACCAAGAGGGACCT
This sequence comes from Nasua narica, assembly GCA_028533885.1. Taxonomy (NCBI): domain Eukaryota; kingdom Metazoa; phylum Chordata; class Mammalia; order Carnivora; family Procyonidae; genus Nasua; species Nasua narica. The sequence continues at coordinate 1,780 of JAPYYJ010003863.1, forward strand.
CAGGAGACATAACTAAATAGAATGTGGCAACCTGGATGGAATTCTGGAATAGAAAAAGAACAGGAGTTAAAACTAAGGAAATCTGAACAAACTATGGGCTGTAGTTAATAATAAAGGAGCAGTGTTGGCTCTTAAATTAAGCAAGTATATATTTTTAAAAGATTTTATTTATTTGAGAGACAGAGAGTGTGCAAGTGAGTGGGGAGAGGAGCAGAGGGAGAGAGAATCTCCAGCAGACTCCCCCACTGAGCACAGAGCTGGATACGGGGCTTGATCTTACCACCCTGAGATCATGACCTGAGCTGAAATCACAAGTCAGACACAACCAACTGAGCCACCCAGGAGCCCCTAACAAGTATACTAATGTAAGATGTTAGTAATAGGGGAAACTAGGTGTAGGAGAAATGTATTCTAAAGCTATTTTTAAAATGTCTATTAGAATTCGAAAAAATTCCTACTTGTTCACTATCGTAGTCATGATTGTGGCAGTCAAGTATCATCAGTGGATCTTAAAATTAGTGGGCACAAATGTGAAGAGAAATAGGATGTTTGTGTAGTTTCAAAGCATCTCAGCATAAAATGCTTATTAATTACAAAGGGAAAATAAGTGACTTTATAGTGGAGAAACCTGGTAGATACCACCTCATCCAAATGATCAAAGGCAACACCAGTAAAGACTCTTATTGACATCCTGTGCCTTCTGATATAATGCAGCATCTTTTTAGGCAGTGCCTTTCAAGTTTTAATATTTATACAAATCACTGAGGGATCTTGTTAAGCATGAAGATTCTGATTGAGGAGGGATGGGGCCCGAGATTCTAAATTTCTAGTAGGATCTCTGGTGATCTGATACTGCACACTTTGTGAATCACGGCCTATAGGAAAAACCTGTAACCTCTTCAGCAAAGAGGGATTTAGGTGGCAGGAGAGTGTTCTCATGCTTTGTAACCCTCCTCCAGACTTTCCTTTATCTTACTTGAGAAATAAGGGGATGTACTTCTTTTTGGTGTTTTTTTAGCATCATAAACACCCAAAGCTCAAATAAGTATTATTTCTAAGCCAAAGGCTTTAAGTGAGGAATTTACATGTGACAAGAGTTTTCCTTTCTCAGAGAAAATATGTAGCCCATCTGTTTAGTAGAGGCCAGAGAGGTGGTAGGTATACTTCACTTAGAAGCAATAGTTGATAGTCTTGGCCTGTTAGTATCATCTGGTATCCATAAGTAGGAAAGTTCGTTACACCATGTGTGGGAAGAGCACCTGAAAGCATCATTTAGGGAATGATCCTGAAGGTTCATAACCACTTCAAAAGTCCAAGGAGTGCATTAATATCAAGGCTGAAGAGAAACTTTCCAGCAGCATGGAGCAGTGCATAATAGAAGACCCCATATCACTGCTTACTCATTTGCTAGTGTTGATTCTGATTGAATTTTGTATCCTTGTAGAATTCTGCATCTAATGGCTGTTCAGGCTTCTTAGTCACCAGCTAGGTTGCTGCTGGCCTGGTCAACATGACTAACCTTCCCATTTCAGAGATAGCAGCTGCTAATGATGTAGAACGAAAGGGCCCTCTCCAGAAGGATGATTTAAAAGAACATTTGAGCCAATTTGCTCTTGGCCTTACTTTCTGGACTGAAAAGATCCTGAATTCTAAGAAAACATGGGTGGCTTTGCTTTGTGGTACAATTGCATTTTATGTTTTGAGGTTATATGGGAATTTGTGAGAGGTTAGCTAACCTCAACTAAGAAAACGAAATTGGGATGGGAGAGTGTCCAGGTGTCAAGATCGTGGTCAACCACTGAAGAGACTCTCTCTCAGGCAGCTGTTAGCACCAAGTTGGAAGTAACTGGAGATAATTTAGTTTTTATTTATTTGTTTGTTTTGTCCCAAGACATTTCTTTTTCTGGCTCCATATTATCAATCTCCACTTCCAATCCTTTTGCTCTCATCAGGCTTTCCTATCATGTTCTATCATGTTTGAATCAATGATTTGGAAGACCTGCCTGGCTTTCATTACAGCCGTGTCCCTTCCCCTACAATGTTGTCTCTCCAATTACCATACTGACTTGGTATCTTGCAACCCACAGATAACTAGTATTTTGCCTTTCACATAATCCAAGAGACCCTTTACTTGTACTTCATTAGTACCACTTATGGCAGGCGATACCTTCCAAATCCCAAGGGATAGTCACGCCTAACCTGGAATTCTATTCTAAATGAAACTTCCATTCACTCTTCCCCAAAAAAGTAAATACTATTTCTTTTTTTTAAGTAAATACTATTTCTGATAAAGCATTTCTTGAAAAACTGCTCAAGCTATAATGCACCAGAGTAAGGAATAAATCAAAAATACAAATATCTGGAACCCATGAAATATGGAAACCAACACAGGAGAGGACCGAAAGGAACAGCCAACATGATGATAAAGGGACATCACAGGATTTCAAAAATGACAGTCTATATTGGAACAAGAGGATTGGAACACAGGAACCTAAGAAGGAATTAAGTTGAACCATACTGAGAGTTTGCAGGGAGGTGAAACGTGTATAGGAGACAGGAAGGCATGTAAAAAGATCAATGCTCATCTTCCACATCATAACATAGGGAATGTTAAGAAAGAGCATAGCACATGTACTGTTTAAACAAAGAGAAGCAAATCATGGGAAGGAATGGCTAAAGGAAGTGCAAGTGTTTGCCTCTGAGGACAAGAGTGGAAAAGGAGCACAAAGAGATGATTGATTTTATTGAAAGACTCGGAAACCTGTCTGACATTGTTTTTATTTTCAAATAAGTAAATGGAGTGACTTACTTCAAGGGATAAATAAATAACCCTGATAATGGTTGTAAGAGTCAGGTGACTAAATTAATTCAATTCAAAAACTTATTAAGCACGCGTTATGTGACAGATGCTATGGAGACAGGAAAATAATATTTCTGTCCTTACGGACCTCATAATCTGGGTCAGATAATACATGCACGCAAATACTGTGATGCAGGATGTGATAAGAAATATTGCAAATAATGCTCTGGGGAGTATGGAGGAAGAGGCAATGGCATCAAAGCAGTTGGATTTGAGAAGGATGAGAGGAGAATTGCATGTGAATGGCATTGCCCAATACCCTGTGTGAACTGGTTTGTTTTCTAGTTCTTGTTTCTCTTTTTTTTTGTTTGAACAGAATGTAAATGATAAGGAACTTCTTTCTTAACTTTAAAATATTCTTTCGGTTAGGAGAGATTTGGACCTCTGGAGATAGGAAAAAGGAAAAGCATTACAGATGAAGAAAGAACTATAATATAGTTGCAGAAATAGGGTGACAAAGGGTGCGTGAGGAGAATGGCTAGTTTTATATGGGAGTATAAAGTGCATGGAAGAGATTTGACCTGTGGTCAGAGCAGAGAGTATTCAGAAAAAATAAATCTATTTACCTGAAATAAATGAACAAGATCCTAAAAGTAAACTGTTTCCTAGAGGGTTTGTGTAAGAGTTGTGGTTGTCCTTGTATTTCCATGCCCAGTTAGTGTCTGGCATGAGGTAAGCAGGTCAGTTTAATAGCATGGAATCAGCATCTGTCTTTTTTTTTTTTTTTTAATCTGTCTTTTGAAATAAGTCAAAGAGGCCATTCCCTGAAGGATCATTACTAATGACACTGCAACTAGTAACAATAATGCTGATGACTCACATTTATTGAGTATTTAACATGTGTAGCATTAAAGTAAACACTTCATTGAATCATCCTGGTTTCCTAGGTGGTAGGTATTGTTAGTAAATTCATTACAAATAAATAAAACTGAGGCTTAGAGAAGGTAAGTGACCTGTAGATTTTGAGACAAGTACTTACCTTTCTTCTATGTTATATAGGCATTTAGATCACCCATTTATAAAATTGTATAACATTTTTAAAGGATGATGATGTGATACTGCTTCATTTTATTCTACCAAAACTCAATTGTTGCATTTCATTTAAAGTTGGCCACAAAAGGGGGTGCCTGGGTGGCTCAGTCAGTTAAGTGGTGCAGTCCGTAAGCATTCAACTCTTAATTTCAGCTCAGATCATGGTTTCAGGATCATGAGATCTAGCCTTGAGTCAAGCTCTGCATTGGGCATGGAGCTCACTTAAGATTATCTCTTTCTCTCATCTTCTGCCCTTCCCCCACCCTGCATGTTCTCTCTGTCTCTCCCTCTCTAAAAAAAAAAGGAGTGGGGAGAGTGGCTCAGTTGGTTAAGCTTCTAACTGTTGGCTTTAGCTCAGGTTATGATCTCAGGGTCCTGGAATTGAGACTGCACTGGGCTTTGTGCTCACAGGGGAGCCTGCTCAGAATTCTCTCTCTCTTCCTCTCTCTCTGCCCCTCCCTGCCCCCCCCTCTCAAATAAATGAATAAATCTTAAAAAAAAAAAAGTTGGCTCCAAAAGTGTATAAACATGATCCCAATTTTGGTTTAAAATAGTATGTATATCTGGAAGAAAATATATCAGAGTTGATCAAATCCAGGACAGAATTGATCACATGATGTACCATTATTTCATATACCAATAAGAAAAGAAATATTCTGTTGATTAAACTATGATGTGCCACCAATGGTAAGGCATAGCCTTATTTTGGAGATGTTAAAATGTGAGAAAATGTCCATCTTATAATAAATGAAATACATTGATTATAGTGTAGTGGAATTATATATGGTTTAAATTCTCTTTCTTATAATACACATATGTTTCTAAATGTTCAGCAATTGGTATATATTACTTTGATTCTGAAAAAGTTGATTTTTTTAAGTATTGGAAATACTCAGGATCCCCCACAACTAAGAATAAAGGTATGAAATATAGATAGTAGACATCAGTAACTTATACTACTGTTTTTGAATTAAATTCAGCAACAGTTTTATGATTGACATATATATGATTGACGTAAGTTCCCTGAAACAGAGACTCTGTTGTCACACAGTTTTAAAGGGAAAAGGGATTTCCTGTAAATATGGTGGAATAAAGGCATATTTATTTCAATTCCTACCTCATTCCATGCCAGAAACCTGATGAACACAATTTAAATTTGGAAATGTAAAATCTTACCTGAATTGAAACTTGGTTAAAATAGTAAACACAGTCTATGAATTGCAGTCATCCACCAAATACAGTGGGACTTGAATCAATAGAGGAAAGACATTGAAACCCAATGTATACCTCTCAGGGTTAAGCAAACTATGAATTCCTCTCAAAATAAGCAAGGATCCTAATGGGTCCATCTGATGATTTTTTTACTTGGAACAATAAGGAGTGAAGGTGCGGATGGTCATGAGAAAAGTGAAGAATGTGGTGGTTGGGCATGTACTGCTGACAAAAGCTAAACACTAAATCACCAAACACAAAGACATTTGTGATAAGACGCTTCACTGCAAATAACATAGACTGGAGTCCCATAGATCTGCTGCAGAAAGATATCCCCAGAAGAGAAGACAGAGCAGATTTGGTGAGAAGGAGCTCAGAGATGGCAAGCCAGGTGATGCAGTTCAGACAGTGCTCATTCTTATATTGTTCTTTTTTTTTTTTTTAAGAATTTATTTGTTTATTTGACAGAGAGGGCGAGATCACAAGCAGGCAGAGAGAGAGAGGGAAGCAGGCTCCCTGCCGAGCAGAAAGCCTGATGCAGGGCTCAATCCCAAGACCCTGAGACCATGACCTGAGCCGAAGACAGAGGCTTTAACCCACTGAGCCACCCAGGAACCCCTACTGTTCTTTAGAAAAAAGTAAGCCAGGTTAGAACTGCTGGTTCAAAGATGAATGATAAGCCAAAGAGATCCAAAGCAGGACTTTGGCACAGATGGTACAAAAACAAAAAAATACATAATTTATATTAAAGAGCAAATGAAAATACATTTTAGAAAACATGAACTTTCTACGAAATCAAAGAACATTTCAGCCAAACATTTCTTTATATTTTCACAGAATTAGAAAGAAAAGAATATATTTTAAAAGAAATAATGAGATTTAGTAGGCAAAACTCTTTTGATTAAAAGATTTTTATCTGATTAAATGTTTTATTTAATTTTTAATTAATTTTGGAAAATTAATTTTAAATTAAAATTGATAAGACAATATTAGGAGACACAAGGGACTCTGGAAAAAATCAGGAAAGAGGTTAAGAAAAAAATAACACTATTGCATAAATGGAAACTATATAGACAAGGTGACAAAAAATAGAATGGTTATTACTCAAAACATTTCAAACCTCTAAGGTATCATGTCAATGACATGGTATTCAGATTTGAAGATGTCACCAAGGAAAAATAATTAGAGAGCTTTCAGAAATGGAAGATAAAGGAGAGCAAATGATCATATAATTAGTGTGCCTGTGGTATAGAATATGCTGAAATAGAAATATATTCAAAGATGAAATAGAAGAAAAAATTCTACAAATAAAGGAAGTCAAGAGTTTTTTAGAAGAACAGTTTATCTTTAAGTGGGATCTGGTGTCAGAGTTTCCTTATTGCCATCACAGAGTTCTGAAACTATACATATATGATGAAAAAAGTCCCAAGCCAAGATGTTGGTTTTGTATAAATGCCACACAATGGTATTTTCACAAGCAAGGATTCATGAACTACAGTCCTTGTTGGATTAACAAAAAAAATATTGAAAAAAATAATGAGAGACCTTTTTTTTAAAGATTTTATTTATTTGACAGAGAGAGATAGAGATTACAAGTAGGCAGAGAGACAGGCAGAGAGAGAGAGAGAGAGGGAAGCAGGCTCCCTGCTGAGCAGAAAGCCCAATGCGGGGCTCAATCCCAGGACCCTGAGATCATGACCTGAGCCAAAGGCAGAGCCTTTGGGCCACTGAGCCACCCAGGTGCCCCAAGAGGCCTTCTTGATGATAAAAGTCAGTCTCCTGAGAAACAAATCAAATAAAAAACTCAGAAAAAGAAAAACAATGTCTTATAAGAATTGTTAAGAAACATAGAATCAATGTAAACATGGGCCTCAGACTGAACAACATTGGGATTATAGTGACTAAATGTAAATATTAAAAACTTTAACAAGATAACATTAAAATATGATGTATAAATATCTGAAGTATAGGAAAAGAGTGGGAGAAGGAAATGTATATGGGGAAATATCGTCATATTTCATAAGTGGAACTATTACATAGCATAAATGCTGCCTAAAGTTGAAAAAAATCCAGCAATAGAGCTTTAGTATTCAACATTAAATTATAAGTATAAAAAATTATAAGTATAATCATGAAAAAAACTATTATAAGGAAGGATAAAAGCAAAAACAAAATAGATAAAGCATCATATGACAATAGCTAGAAAACAAAGAAACTTATAAAATATATATGACACATAAATCGTTTTAAGATCCAATTTACCTATCATGGCTATTGTTAGCTTTAAAAAAAAAGAATTTTAGGTTGGGTTTAAAAGAAACTATAACAAAAATAAGCAAATAATCCATATTTTCAATTAGTTGGAGGAGAGTTGGACATATTTCAGCCTAGTCATACCACAGAATACATAAATTAAAAGAAAGACTGAGATATCTATCTATCTATCTATCTATCTATCTATCTAATCTATCCATGCAGATGTAGATATAGATCTACAGATATATACACTAATATATTTATATAATATATATAATAGATTTATAAAATATTCTATTATCTGAAAAGAGTAAGTTGCAGACAATTTATAATAGCATGGAATTTCTTAATTTAAAAAGCTTATATATGAATACAAAATTCTAGAAGATGTCAAGACATATATCTTAGATAATGAAATCCACTTTATATCTTTCTTACTGTTTGAATTTTAAAAACGAGCATATATTACTTTAAAAATTAAACTTAAAAAATAAAAATCGCCTTTCCCTTTTAAAAATGTTGGGGCACCTGGGTGGCTCAGTGCGTCAGAGCCTCTGCCTTCGGCTCAGGTCATGATCTCAGGGTCCTGGGATTGAGCCCCGCATTGGGCTCTCTGCTCAGCGGGGAGCCTGCTTCCCCCTCTCTCTCTGCCTGCCTCTCTGCCTACTTGTGATCTTTCTCCCTCTCTGTCAAAGTAAATAAATAAAATCTTAAAATAATAAAATAAATAAAAATGTTGCCAGCCTGTTTTGCTGAGTCTTCCATTTTACTATAGAGCATAATTCTATCATTAGATAATTAATTATAAAGCAATGACTAAAAATACTATAATATATCCTAAGTTCATTCTCCAGTTAATCTAAGTAAACTCATGGAATTTTGGAGTGGAACATAGCATATGTTCATCGTTTTTATATATTTTTCAGCTAAAAACTACAACACAGTTTAAAATCAAATCATGAGAGGATGTGGAATATGTTTTGCAATTTTTTTTTGCTTTTTGAATGAACACAATTCTCCAAAAAATAATAAGTAATTTTTTCCACATCGTACACAGAAAAGAATTCTCAAAGTATACAGGAAATCCAAAAGACCAGAAAAGAACACTATTAATGGGCAATATTAAAGGGATTGCAGATGATTTTTTTTGCCTTTAAATAATCTATATTGAAAATTCTACTATGTTCTATTCTACTATTCTACTATAGGAGACACTGAGAAGCCACCACAGATTTAAAACCAGAAAAACACACAAAGATGAGTTGATTGTAAAAGCAATGAAATTTCAGTTTTAGGGTTCTAACGAGGCCCATCCTGGAATATTGTATATACTTCAGACCTGATGAAGCTTGACTCTGTCCCTACTGATGGTATCTGTGCTCCATGGGATATCCTGCTGATAATGGATTCAGAGAATGGTGATACTTTATTGAAGAAATTACTTGTTATCTTTCTCTGCTTTTTTCTTAAATACTTTGTCTCTACCTTAGTTAACAGGAAAGTCAAGAGCAAGTAGTAATATCCCAGGTCAATAATGACCACAGATGTGACTTTCTGGGGCTGAAATTCTCTTGCCTGCCTTTTGCAGTAACCAGAAGACAGGAGTGGCATAGACAACAGTGGTCTTCTCCTTTCAGACCCTGTTCTAGCTGGAATTCCACAATTTCCTTAAATATTCTGGACTCTTTGCCTCTTCAGGTCCTTTGTGTCAGTTGTTTCTTCAGTTTATGTTTAAAATTACAGTTTATGTTAAAAACCTTTATCTTTACTCTGCATAGGGCCTGTTCTTTCTTATGTTTTTTTTCTCCCCAAATTTGTTTATTTTAATTTTTCAGTGTTACAAGATTGATTGTTCATGCACCACACCCAGTGCTCCATGCAGTACGTGCCCCTCTCGATACCCACCACCAGGCTCA
>JAPYYJ010003864.1:0-11054 GCA_028533885.1 Nasua narica
TCTTGATTTTCCTCTGGTCATGAGTTCGAGCCCTGTCAGGCTCCACATTCACTGGGGAGTCTGCTTTGAGATTCTCCAACTGCCTTGCCCCCCAAGCAGTCTTGCTTTCTAAAACCTTTAAAAATAAAAAAATAAAGCATAATCTAGTAGCTAAACAATGTTATCCATTACTGTGCCAACAGGGGTCTGCCTAAATAAACTTAACTCATGACATGCTTTTCTCTTAACATGAATGTATTAAACATTTATAAACTACAAGTTAGTATAGCTCCACATTAAAAGAAACTCCAAGAACTGTATATAAAATACAGTTCTATAGATATAACCTAAATATTAACATAGTACTGGGTCTTGTTTTTTTTTGACCTGGTTTACTCTAGCTTCACGTCAAGAGAAAGGATGGCAGAACTTGCTATTTTCCATGTTAGTTACAGGGCCACAAAAGCACCCTATATCTACTTCAAGTGAGAATTTTGGAGGGTAAAACCCAGAGGTCTTTTGGAAAAGCTTTAATATGCAGCCAATTATGAACCACCACATTATATACATTCATCAGTGCTAAGGTTTCTCCATGTGTTTAGTTAAAACAATTCAGTTTCCGAGTGATGTCAAGTGTCAACTGCTTTAGTGGCCTCTAACAGATACAATGAAAACAGGATGGACCATCCATCCTGAGGCTATTAATCTAATTTTGACTACTCAGAAGGCGGACGAAATTTCGTTAGCACAACTCTGTATTCCTAAAATACGTGGGTATTAGGAATGAAAGTCAACAAGACTTAACAACCGATAATCAATTTATTAAAAAGGTTGATTTAAGCATCTGCAATGGTGACTTCAACCTCAACTCCTGGCTCAATACTGATGGATGTAATCTGCTTAACAATCTCAGAAGGACTGTGCAAATCAATGAGCCGCTTGTGGATCCTCATCTGAAAACGATCCCAAGTCTTAGAGCCTTCACCACAAGGAGTTTTTCTTGTAGTGATTCTCAGAGTCTGCAACAAAAGACAAAGGAAACCAACATTTATGGTTTTATGATTATCCCTAGGACACCTACAAAACCACTACTCTCTTACTTCATTTGAATATTTCCCAGAGCATCATTCCCTTTTACCTAAATCACCATCAATTTATAATGGCAAGTTTTTTTTTCCCCCTCAGCCAGGACAGTGCCCTTATAAAAGCACCATATCCCACCAAAGAAAAAGAGCAGCAAAACTTCAACAGTTAGCTGTGAAAATCAGGTACTTAACATAGACCAAATTCTACCAACAACTTTTCTTTCTCTCTTTCTTTCAGTGTTTTCCCCCCACAACCCTTCTGACTTATTTTACCTTGGTAGGCATCCGAACCGGTCCTTTCACTTTGAGATTCTTTTCCTTTGCGCCTCTGATCAAATCAGCACAAACTACAGAAAAAATAAAAGCATCTTTTCAGTTCTTTCAAATCAGTCAAAGCGTTAGTAATTTTAACTGATGCTGGCTCAGAATAGCGTATAAAACTATCATCATCATTCAACACAGTGATTGTCTCCTCATCGCCAACAAAGATTTAAAAAAAACACATTAACGGTTAAGCATAGACCATTCGTTTGCCTTTTTTAACTTAAGCAACTTGTCACTTGGCTTGAGTCAATCCAGTACAGCAACAAAACCAAATTATTTTGCCCGAAGGTCTCACCCTGAAAATATAGTACTGACCCTTTTCCAAAGATTTTACGTTGCGGCTGGTGAGAGTAATTCTAATTCGGTGAATCGCCACCTCTGGTTCCACAGGCGTCTTCCCCGTGTCTTTAAAGGCCTATTATTACACAAAGAGAAACAGGTTTCTTAAAAGCCTGGAAAAGACCTTAATCAAGAGACTTCCCGGGCCCCTCCACCATTTCACAACCCCCTCTACAGAGTAAGTGAGGGTCGTATTCCCACCGCTTCCTTCCATCCCGGAATCCGTCCCCAGAAGGAACCGTGTCCCTCCGCGTCCCCAACCACGCGGCACCAGACCCCGCCTCACCATGGCTGCGGCGCGGCTTCCTGACCGACTTGTTCCTCGGTGAGAGCGAACAGCGGTGAGTCAGGAGCAGAAGCGGGGCGCCCAGAGCTCCGCTGCAGCTGCGACCGCGTCTTCCTCAAAGAGAAAGGTGTGAGGCCTGCACAGCCCTTATATAGCTACGCCCGCGTCTGCATCCGGGTCCCGCACGCGCCTCCGCGCTGCCCCGGAAGAGGAATTGCCCTCAGGGCTCCGTAGGCGACTGCGCGAGCCGGGGCTGGAGCACCCGTGGAGTTGGCGGGAAAGGCGTGACTGTGGGTGCCCCCTTTCGGCCGGGAGGAGTTAGAGCCCCGGGAGGTGGAGTCCCCTCCACTCCAGTTACCGTGGTCCTCTGGCCACCTGGAAGAGATGACAGGGAGACTGTGACATAAAACCTGAGAAACTCCTCTTCCTGGTGTACCTACCCCTGGCCTCTGCAAAGACTCCTGTGGTTTTCACAGTGCAAATGTTGCTTCCTATAAAAACCGAAGCACTTGTTCTCTGAGCAAGTGGGTAACTTTTATGAGTTTAACTTATGTGGATATTAGGAAAAGTGACTGACCACCTGGGCGTGTTGTTTTAAACCTTTTTCATAGCCTGAAATACATTTTCGGGATATTTCGCCTTCTGGCTTCCGAGAGTGGCAGATGCATTTAATCCGTTTCTGGAAAACATCTGACCTTGGGTTCTTTCCCTGCGGGAAAGTGAGGGTAAAAATGCCTGGCTGCTGGGATTATCCTGTGCATCCGGAGGTCCATCCTGGAGACCCAGGCCATCTCCCGAACTCCAAAACATGTTATCGCCTTTCTGTTCGGATGAGATAATATCGGATAAGACCCTTCAAGATCTCCCTAATACTGAGTGTACGGGACAAAGTATGGTGGAAAAACCAAGAGCGGTCAAATGACTTAGGTAGCCAGGAAAGAGAGAGTAAGGAGGACACATGTACTTAAAGACGACAGAGTGGTTAAGTGGAACGAAATATGTAAGACTGGCTTTGGAATAGGGCAGAAGGAAGAAATAAATAACCTCATTATTTTACAGGTGAACTGCTGAGTACAGAAGAGTTAATTTGCTCAGACACCAGAACTGGTGAAGGACAGACCTCTGACCCCTTCCACTAGGGCTCTTTCTTGAGCCTTTTCCTTCTGTTCCTTGGAGGGAAATCACACTTAAAGCTTTTATCAAATAATAGCATGAACTTATTTGTTTGGTGATAATTGGGCATAGCTAATAGCTGGCTTTCTTTGACTCATAAAAATATGTATACTGGATTTTTCTGCCATTTACCAATTAATTTAAATATTAATGTTTGTGTATTTCTAGTTCAGTTATTCTAAAGTGTCATCTGGCTGTAAAAACCATATTAGGAGAATTTGCAGCAAAAAATCTGAAAACCTGTGTTCTTAGTTTACTAGCTCTAACCTAAATGAGACTTCATAACTTAGGGCTTTAACTTATTGCTGTGGCTACCAGTATGAAGGCTTGAGAAGTGTGTTTGTGATTTTTTTTTTTTTAGAACAAATCTGGTACATCTATTCTTAGGTTTCCTTTCCCCTTCAAGTACTTGAGAAAATGGTGAACAAATTAACTTCCTTGACCTTAGAAAAGAATTTCAGTATAGAAAAAGGCTAAATGTGGCCCAGCATGTAAGGGAAAAATTGTTGATGTGATTAGAACTAAGGAAACAGCTGGTTGAGATAATTGAAAAAGGTAATGAAAGCCCATTTTCAAATTTGTGTTTATTTGAGACACTATTTTTCTCTTGAAAGTTAACTGCTCCTGGAGGCCCCACATTTTCATTAAAAAAGTAATGTTCTAACATAATGTAAGATATTGGAGAAAAAGTAAAAATTGACAGTTTATCCAAAAGAAGAAAATACAGGATGTCATCCTTAATGCCTTAGATCAATTATGCATATTATAAGATTATAAGTACTTTGGTGTTAAGTAAGTTGGCCTTTGGGAAGTTTATACCCAACTAGATACTTATTCTAGCAGTGTAATGAAGATTTTACTGTGCAAAGGTGAAGTTAAATATCAGTTTCATTTTAAAATTTAAAAAATATTCTTAAGACCATTGCAAACTTTGTTTTCAACATATCTATCCATAGCCTTCCTTTACTAATTTTTGTAGCTCTTTTAAAATGATCTTGTAGAGCTCTTACTATAGGTATTTGTTTCTTTCTGTGGACAGCCATCTACTGGTCTTTTGCTGCAATGACAGTGTCATCATACTAACAAAAGGAAATTAACAGAAGTTAAAAACTACCTAATTCATGGTACACATTATTAGTAAAACAGTAAAGGCATATTTTCAAATGAATGTGTCAAGTGCCTGTTTAGACACTGTTTTATTTGCAGAATTTTTTTTATTTTATTTAATTATTTATTAGGAAAGAGAGAGAGTGAGAGAGAGCATGAGAAGGGAGAAGGTCAGAGTGAGAAGTGGACTTCCCATGGAGCTGGGAGCCCGATGTGGGACTCCATCCCGATCCCGGGACTGCGGGATCATGACCTGAGCCAAAGGCAGTCGCTTAACCAACTGCGCCACCCAGGCGCCCTATTTGCAGAGTTTTTTATCTAAATAACTTTGTGTTAAAATTTAATTAGCCATAATCGCTCCTCGGATAAACCTCATTGGCTATGATACTGCCACTGCGCAAAGCTTCTTTGTGTTAAAATTTAAGAATGAAGTCTGAAGTTTAAGGATAAAAACCAGAAAGAGTTTAAAACTTTCTCTCGTGGTTACCCATGTTGTATTGTTAGGAGAGTGAAATGTGGAGGCAATTCCTTGTGGTTTACAAGAATTACATGTGAGGACTTAGAACATTACTGGGTACATGCCAGTAGCCAGCACTGTACTAATATCAATTTGTTTGATCCTCACATCAACCCTGAAACGTAAGTACTGTTACTCATATTTTATGCATGGGAAAACTAAGGTTAGGTGGCCTGCCCAAGGTCACAGGAAAAGCTGGTGTTTGAAGCTCTGCAGTCTAACTGCAGTTTGCGCTCTTACCCCTATTCTATGGTGTCTCTCACTATATATTAGCTTTTACCATTATCATTAGTAGCTTTACTTACCGGCAAGTTATAAAGTCCTATTATGTGAAATAACAGAGCATAGCAAGGCACTCTGTATTTTACTTTAGTTGAGGATAGAAATTTTATTGAGCTACTAATATGTGTCCATTGTAAGATGGAATCATTATTTTTTAACTCTTTCCTTTTTTTGGTTTGAAGCACTAGATACTCAAGGCCAGTTAACTCTGTTTGCTCATTAAAATCGTTTCATTAAAGTGAGCAATGAAATGAAACAGAACTAGGGACACAGATATTTTCATTGAGAATGATTCCTATGGAATTTGCATTGGGTTGGTAATTTTCAATCATATTTATTTAACTGTAGAGCTCACAAAATTCTCTGTAGGGGTAGAAACTGAATGTCCTATACACCAGGCCTCATAGTACTTCTTTTCCCCCTTTCTTTCTCCTGTAGGCCAAGAGATTCTAACGTTTCTTAAAATGCAATCTGACAAATTAGTCTACTTCTGTCACATAGTGCCATTTTCTAGTTTTGGTTGAGGACTTCTGTGGTCACACTTTTGTGATCTCAATATCATGTGGAGGAGCCAGGGATGGATTTACCCATCAATCATTTTTTTCCCTGAGGTTGTGCTTTTCATGTTATATAGAATTGATATCTAGAATATTTTCTAAAATATTTCTAAAATTTTAGAAAATACTATTTGCCTTCTTTTATGGAACCTATGGCTTTCACCACAAACTAATTCTGCTGCATTGCTTGTGTGGTGGACAGCCTCAAATATGGCCTCCAGTGATCTCCACCACCTGTTATTCATGCTCCTGTGGACTCTCCTCTTGAATGTGTAAATGTGTGACTTGCTATAAATGCTAGAATTTGGCAAATATGCTGGAATTTACTTCCATGAATAGATTAAATAGGATTCTATAGCAGACTCTCTCCCTTGCTAGTTTTGATAAAGCAAGCTGCCATATTGGGAGCTGCTATAGGGAGAGTTCCAAGGAAGTAAGGGTAGCCTGTGGCCAACAGCCAGCATGAACTGAGGCTTCCAGTCCGACAGCTCCTAAAGAACTGAAATTCTACCAACAACCATGTGACTTTGGAAGCAGATGTCTCCTTGATCGAGCTTTCAGACGACACCTCAGCACTGGCATTCCTTAAATATTGCACCTGAGGTGAGTACCTCCCAAGGCCTTGTGCAACCTGTTCCTGTCTCTGATGGGCACGTGCAGGAGAGACAGCTGTAGTGCAGCAAAGAAGACACTGACAGGGGTTGTGAGGACATGCTTAAGTTCACTGCTAGGCTGGCCACCTCTCAGAAGTCATCCCATCTACATGAGCATTAGTTTTCTCATTGTAAAAGGATGGTGCTGGACTATGTGATCTTCCCACTTTGAAAGAATAAACAAATAAAAAATAAAACAAATCTAAGAATATCTCTTCACCACCAACATATTGCCAGACATTCAAGATAGATTCTGCCTCCTTTGTCCCTCCTTCCTGCTTCCCAACACCAGAAGAGCTAGATATAGAATCCACAGGGGAGGAGGCTTGAAATAGCGGAGGAGGCTCCCCTCTCCTTATTTCAAGTCCTTTGATCTCAGGTGGCCATTCATCTGATTTAGCCAGGATAGTCTCAGTACATAACCAAGATGTTATTATTGTAAGTGCTAACTTTCACTCAATAGTGCTCTAGTTTGGATTATAAATGTTACAGTTTCTTTACTCAAGCACAAGTCTACCTGGTGATAGTGAGGACAAAGCTTTGAATTGGATCAATTTAGAGTTTCAAACTGAGTTGGACTGAGTTTTAATAACCTGAAGTTACCGGAAAGTCATTGACTCTTTTCTAGATTTTAATTATGGGATGGGAAAAGATGAGTGACACAATACAGTTGAAACCAGTAATTAGAAGAAGAAACTTTTCCATGTTTATATCCCCCTGGATGGGGCTCATCAAGAAGTTAACTGATTGCTAAGAAGGACTCTCCATGTTCTGAGATTACTTTTTTAAAATTTTCCTATGGTTTCTTTTAGTAATTTTCTGAATTCATTTTGGAATGAACTTAGAATTTTATCAAATGCCTTTGCAGTAGTAACTAAGTAGGTGTTCATAAGGTTTTTTTTAAATCTACTAATATGGTGAATAAATTTCTTCATATTGAGCTTTTTTTGTATTTCTGGAAAAAAAATCTCTTGACAAATATATTATAATGACTTTTTTAAAATATATTTTTAAAGATTTTATTTATGTGAGAGAGAACAAACAGAAAGGGAAGGACAATGGGAGAGGGAGAAGCAGACTTCCTGATGAGCAGAGAGCCTGACATGGGGCTCAGTCCTAGGACCCTAGAATCATGACCTGAGCCGAAGATAGATGCTTAACATACTTAGTCACCCAGGCACCCCACAATTAGATTGTGTGTGTGTGTGTGAGTGTGTGTATGTGTGTGTGTGTGTGTGTATTAATGTGCTGACATCAAAGAAACAAATCTGTAAGCTTTCCTTCATGCTGTGAAAAGTTTATACAGTAGTGTGGTTATGTGTGTCTCAGACTTGGTAGCATGTATGTTTTATTGAGAGATAACTATAAACTATAATTTCTTCTTTAGTAATTAATGTGCCTTGATATGTCTGTTAGGGGATCGGTTTTAGCAATTTACAATTCTTTAGAACAGTGATTCTTAAACTTTTCATTCTTAGTAACTCTTTATATGCTTAAAAATTTTTGAAGAACCCAAAGAGCTTTTGTTTATGTGACCCTATGTCTATTGGTATTTGCTATCTTAGAGGCTAAAAATGAGGAAGTCTGAAAACATTTTTTAATTTGTTATATAATTTATATATAATAATAAATATATATTTGTTATATAAATAACACTTATTCATTGTTAACATATTTTGTGAAAAATAACTATTTTTATTACTTTTATATTTTTGCAAATCACTTTAATGTCTGACCTAATAGAAGAAACCTCAATTTTCATATCTGCTTCTGCCCTCAATCTGTCACAATATGTTGTTGTGGTTGAAGTGTGTGTAGAAATTCTGTGCGAGCACAGATAAGAAGTTGGAAAAGGGAGAGGATTTTAATAACCTGTTCAGATATTTGTGGATATTCTTCTTTGATGCACTTACACTTGGCTAAGTGGGATTTTCTTAAGATTAGGTAAAATAAGACTCTGAAATCATATCAGTGGCCTTTTTGTACTCCCTTATAATAAAATCTATTTGTCTCTCTTGTACTTTGAATAGATCTTTTACTCCTACTCGCACATGATTTTATAACATCATGCATTGGTCACTTGGGAAATATTGGTTCACGAACTTATGGAGATCTTCTAATGTTGACATATTCTATTATATAGTATTTTAAAAAATTATATTTATCATCACTACTCAGCTTGTCAGAAAAATCCTTTAAGTTAGGAAGATGTGAAGTCCATGGTGGCAGACACAAGTTTTCCAAAGTCCTAGTTTTTGCTTGAAAGCTCAAATTTTATCATTGGCAATTGGCTGTTTATGGTTTTCCTTCAAGTGACAGGCTCACTTTGTTCATTTCTCAGGAGATGTCTAACAAATACACATGTCTGCATGACCACAGTTTGTTTTTCAAGTTTCTTTTTTTTTTCCAGTAAAAATGATATTTGATGAAAAAAGAGGCTGGCTGAGCTTGCAATTCAATCTCACAAGTGTTTTTCCTCAAAACAGACATCATGCCTCAGGTACCAAAACCACTTTATGTCGACTTCTAATTTGATCACACAGAATATTAAAAGGAAAGGATCAAGATTTAGTAAAATTTATCAGTTTTACTTGCTTTTTTAGCATTCATCTAAAATTGCTGCTGTTTTTTTCTTTTACTTTGGGTGAATTAAGCCTAATTAATATATTTTAGAACCACTTAGAGTATTTTATTTTCTGTGAATAGTCTGTTCATATCCCATACTCATGTTTTCTATTAGGTTATTGGTTTTTATTCAGAGATTTGGTAGGAGCTCTCTTATAAAAATTAGCTCTTCATCTGTGATCCGAGTTGCAGATATTATGTTTCAGTTTGTCAGTTGTCTTCTAATTTTTCTAATAATGGTTTTTATCATGTAGACATTTTATTTTTTGTTGTCAAATTATTTTCACTTTTATTCCTTTGGATTTCGGGTCATATTTATCTTTCACAACTTCCTTTTTAAAAATCCCCATGGCTTTTTAATGATGCTTCTGAGGTTTCATTGTTTATTTTGTTTCTTTGATCCTTCTGAGATTTTTCTGATCTAAGGTATTAGGTGAATTTAAATTATATTTTCCAGATGTACTAAGTTGTTTCACTTAAATAAACTTAGTACCTCTTGATCTCTGTTATAGACATCTTTTATGGAAAATAATTTATCAACACTCTTTTGCTGAACTGCGAATGGTGTATAGCAGTGTGCCATGTGCTATGTACTTTTCCATATGGTTATCTTTATCTTCTTTCTATATTAACAATGTTGAGACTTAAAATAGTGGAAATAGAGCCTACTGATGTACATTATTTTTTTCATTTTAACAGTTTTGTTGAAGTGTAATTAACATACAGTAAACTGCATATGTTTACTATTTTTTTTTAATTTCAAAAATACTCATTTCCTGGCACTATCCTCAAAGGAGACCAAGGGGCAATGATAATCCAATAACTATGAACACAACTAATGCCTGTGTTGTGGTGTTTAAATACCATTCCCCACTACAATAATCCCTGGCTCATTGGACTTTGGTTATGGGAGGAATTTACAAGATGAGCTTGGGACATCTTGTCTCACAAAGCAAGGAAGATTAATGGATTATGTCAAAAGAACAAGGGCTAATATGGAGAGACTTCCATTACGTCAGTTATGTGACCATTTGAGCCTCAGAATAATAATGACTAGAATTGATATATATTAAATATATTAAAAACCAACCATTAAATGTACTCTGATACCAAAAGAGAGAGAGCAAACAAGTGTGTGTTTGTGTGTGTGTGTGTGAGAGAGAGAGAGATAGAAACAGAGACAGAGACCGAGAGAGAGAAGAAGAGAAAGAACAAGACCATAGGCAGAAAAGAGAAAAATAACTCTAAGAACTCACTGGATGCCTAGTAAGTAATGAAAGTGCTAATGCCTTGTGAAAATTGGAAATTAGGAACAAAAATTAAGCATTTATTTTGACTTTCTTATATATACTATTTCTACCAAATAGTTCTATTTTCATACAGAACTTCAAGTGATAAATAGGATAGAAATGATAAAATTAGGATAGCATCATTTTATAATTCCTAATTAAATAATTGAATCAAGCAACATATAATGGATGGAACCATTATAGGAGAGAAAAGTCAAGGGGAAAATCACAATGGAGAGATTTACTGCACCCACTGATTCATCTTAGCATCTCTAAAGGTGGAAAAAGTAATGCGCTTCTCCTGGGTTAAAGTACATAGCACCAAATAGGAAGTATTCTTCCTCAAGAATTTGAACCTGAATTTAGTTAAGGCTCTAAAACTAAATTCCACTTATAAATAATTTGAAGGACAGTAGAAAGAGATACCACAAGGAAGCTACAAGGGAAATCTGGCTTGTGACACATTGTATAGAAAAACTGACCTTTTTCTAAAAATACAGTAACAAGGAAAGTGGGCTTTCTAGATTAAAGAATACCTAAATGCAATGTGTACACCTTATTTAATTCCTGATTCAAACAAAACAATCATAAGACATATTTTTGAGGCAATTAGGGAAACTCGATTTTGACAGATTATTAGATATTAGTAAGGAATTATTAATTAAAGGTGATAATGGCAATATGGCTATGTAAGAAACATTCATATTTTTAAATATGCTTACTGAAGAATGTAGGAATGGAATGACATGACTTTTGTGTTTGCTTTAAGATACTTCAACAAAGAAAAAAGTAGGACAAAATAACCAAGTGAAGCATATTCAGCAAAGCTGTGGTAATT
>JAPYYJ010003865.1:0-11051 GCA_028533885.1 Nasua narica
GGTAGAGCGGCGTCTTTCAAGAATTGAAGAGAAAACAAAATCCCAAACTGACCTTTTGGAATTCTATAGTTAGAAAAAATAGCCTCCAAACACAGAGGTGAAATAAAGACATGTCGGGATGTACAAAATGCTGAAAGAATTAGTTCCCTGGAGATTTCCATGATAAGAAATGCAGGACAGTAACACCAGATAAAATCTGGATCTCCACAGGCAAAAAGGACACCGGACAAGGTAACTGTGTGGATTCATGTTTTTTTTTTTTTTTTTTTTTACGATTCAATCTCTGTGTCATGGAATTGATTGTTTAAAGCAAAATTAATAGTGCTGTCATGTGAGGTTTATTGATCGATTGATTTTTAAAGTTATTTGTTTTTTATTTTTTTATTTTTAGAATTTATTTGTTTATTTTTTAAATGTTTTATTTATCTGACCGAGAGAGACATAGCGAGAGAGAGAACACACGCAGAAGGAGTGGCAGGGGGAGAAAGCAGGCTTCCTCCTGAGCAAGGAGCTGGGGTCGGGGCTCGATCCCAGGACACTGGGATCATGACCTGAGCTGAAGGCAGACGCCTGACGACTGAGCCACCCAGGCGCCCCTAAGGATTTATTTATTTATTTTAGAGAGATAAAAGGGGAGGGGAGGGGTGGAGCAGAGAGAGAGAAATCCTAGGTGAGACTCCCTGCTGAGAACAGAGCCCCATACAGGGCTCGATCCCAGGACCCCAAGATCATGACCTGAGCTGAAACCAAGAGTTGGCTGCTTCTCCAACTGAGCCACGCAGGTGCCCCTGTAGTGTGAGGTTTATGGCATGCACAGGTGAAATGTAGCATGTGATGGAGTGTCACTCGGAGGCAGAACGCGACAACTTTAAGAGGCAAACCATATACTCTGATGCATCCACCAAAAGACAGGTAGCCAATAAGCAAATAATGGTGGGAAAATAGCATCACTAAAAATACTCAATCCATAGAAGGCAGAAGTAGAAGGAAAGGGGAAAAAGAACAGATGGGACAAATAGAAAGCAGATGTCAAGGTAATAGATTTATTTCTAACCATACAAATAATCACATTAAATGTAAATGGTAGAAACACTCAAAAGGCAGAGACTGTCAAACTGTGCAATCTTGTATTCCACCTATAGGAAGCCCACTTTATTTATTTAGAAATTGAACTATGATCGACATACATTAGTTTCAGGTGTATGACATAATGATTTGATATTTTGTATCTACTGTGAAGTGACCACAAAATGTCTATTATTTGTCACCACACATAGCTACATATATTTTTTCTTGTGATGAGAACTTTTAAGATCTACTTTCTTAGCAACTTTCAAATGTAGAGCTTAGTATTATTAGCGATAGTTGCCATGCTATACATTGCATCTTTGGGAAACTCACTTTAAATCTATAAAGTCACAAATAAGTTAAAAGTGAAAGAATGGACAAAGATTTACTATGCTAACACTAATGAAAAGGGAGCTGGATTGACTGTATTTATATCAGAAAATAGACAGTAGCAAAGAAGCCAGAATGGAGAGCATCATTTCATAATTCTGAAGGGAATCACTTTATCAAGATGTCTTAACAATAACAAACCTTCATATACCTAATAAAAGACCATCAAAATACAGGAAGCAAATCTGATAAATGTGCAAAAAGAAGTACAAAACCCCACATTTA
Organism: Nasua narica; assembly: GCA_028533885.1. Classification (NCBI taxonomy): domain Eukaryota; kingdom Metazoa; phylum Chordata; class Mammalia; order Carnivora; family Procyonidae; genus Nasua; species Nasua narica. The sequence continues at coordinate 1,684 of JAPYYJ010003865.1, forward strand.
CAGTCGGATTAACAACCTTCTCAGTAATTGACAGAACAAGCGGATGGGTACTCAGTGAAGATAGAGAGTACATTATCATCCAGGCTGAGCCAATGGAAACTTCTAGAACACTACCCAACCAGAGTAGAATGCACGTTCATTTCAAGTGCAATGTCAACGTTTCTTCTGGCCATAAGGCAAGTCTTAGTAAATTTAAAAGGACTTCATACAAAATATGTTCTTTAACAACATGGAATGAAAAATTGGGGGCCAGTGAGAGGAAAGTCTCGGCAAAATACCTAAGTATTTGGAGACTAAATAACACACTTCTTCCCATGAGTCAAAAACACTCAATCAAAAGAGAAATTAGTATTTTGAACTGAATGAGAATGGAAATAGCGTATCAGGGCTCGTGAGACCCACGTATGGAGGGTCTTTGAGGGAATTTGTGGCATAATGTTTCCCGAAAGGGGCAGTTGTAGCACCAAAGACTGATATTTGAGTCGAAAAAGTCTCCAATCCATGACCTCAGCTTTCACCTTAAATTCTTAACGGGGGAGCAAATGAAACTCGCTGTGAGCAGAAGGAAAAAAAATGGCTAAATGTCAGAGTGGAAATCAACAAAATAGAAAAACAGGTAACAGGAAAAAACCCAATGAAAGCAAAAGCTGGTTCCTTGAAGAAGGTCAATAAAATTGATAAGCCTCTAGTCAGGGTTAAAAACAAGACGCACTGTGAGGAATGGGAGGTAAATTAAAATGTTATGGGATCATAACAGGAGAATCTAAATACTGTCATGCTGTTAAATCCAAGCACGTGTCTGGGGATGGACACATTCCTCGAACGACAGACTCTCAGAAGACCACTCCAGAATTCACAGTTACTTAGCAGCCCGCGTCTATCAGCGACACATGGTTATATACTTAAGATACTGCAGATGTGTTAAAATCCTCCCAGAGAAAACCACAGGCTCTGGGGCGGATTCTACCCAATACCTGAATAAGGAACGATACAAATTCTACACAAATTTCAGAACGCCGAAGAGGAGGGGCTTCTCCCCACTCACCGGAAGCCAACATTACCCTGGTGCCCAAACCAGACAAAGACATTAAGTAAACTACCGATCACAATCGCTCATGGACATCCATGCGAAGATTCTTAAGGTGTTAGCAAACCAAATCCAGTAATACGTAGAGAGGAGGACCCTTCACGCCCGAGGAGGCATTACCCCAGAAATGTAAGACTAGTTGAGCATTAAAAGGTGAATCAGAGTAGTTAAGCCTGACCTGCATTACACCGTGGGACCATGCCATCGGAGTCCAGCATTGAGCAAGATCCAACACCCATAAATTCCCAATTAAAACTGGCAGCAAGGGGCACCTGGGTGGCGCACCAGGTTAAGCCTCTGCCTTGAGCTCAGGTCATGATCTCAGGGTCCTTGGATCGAGCCCCGCATCGGGCTCTCTGCTAGGCAGGGAGCCTACTTCTTCCTCTCTCTGCCTGCCTCTCTGCCTACTTGTGATCTCTCTCCTCTCTGTCAAATAAACAAACAAACAAACAAACAAATAAATAAAACCAACTGGCAGCAAGGTTGGTCTAGAAGGAAGGTGCTTTGGGCTTGTCATATGTGGCCCTTTTATGTTCCCTCTGTACCCCACTCTGCTGAGAATTTTTATCAAGAAAGGATTTTGAGTTTTGCTAAGTGCTCTTCCCAAATCTACTGAGACGACCCTGTGGTCTTTGTCTTTTGTTTGTGGATGTGGTATGTCCCACCGCTGGAATAAATTCCACTTGATCATGCTTTTAACGTCCTGTTGGGAGGGGGTGGCGCCTGGGCAGCTTAGTCGGTGAGGCGTCGGACTCTTGATTTCGGCCCAGGTCGTGATCTCAGTGTTGTGAGATCGAGCCCCGGCTCAGGCTCCGTGGTGAGTGTGGAGCCTGCTTGAGATTCTCTCTCTTCCTCTGCCCCTCCCCGTCTAAAAAACAAAAAAACAAAACAAAAAAAAGTCCTGTTGAATTGTTGGCTAGCATTTTACGGAGGATTTTTTTGCACCTGTCTCTTCCCTTGTACTGTCCTTGCGTGACTTTGAAATCAAGGTAGCGCTGGTCTTGGAGAAGAGATTTGGAAGCTCTCCCCTTCTCTGCTATATTTTTGGGAAGAATTTGAAAATGACCGATGTTCATTCCTCGTTACCTGTTGGATAGAATTCACCAGGGAAACCATCCAGTTCTGGGCTTTTCTGTACGGGGAGGCCTTTGATGACGGATTCGATTAGTAGCCTTTCTCGTGGCTGGTCTGCCCGGATTTTCTATTTCAAATCATCGAGGGTGTCTGGTGCCTGTGAATATCCCCAGACTCTACCCCATACTTAGTGAGTCAGCATCTTCAGGGGACGGGTCTGGGAATCTGTAATTTTAAAAAGTGCCTCAAAATTACCTTCCCATCAGCCAAGTCTGGAAAATCACCAGGATGAGTCCCTTTCACCCAAGATGATGAAGTGCCTTTTTCATCAGATGATTCTGCTGCTGGCCCGGCGGCTGTGCCCTGGCTGGTGCCCAGGGTAATAAACGCGTGCGGGGCCAGAGCTCGCCCGTCTGGTAAACACGTTCGGCTCTGCTAGGTTTCCCCAGGCCTAGAAAGAATTCTGTTAAATGGGAAGAACACCTTGCAGTTGATCTTTTTAAAATTTAAATCATTTATATTACTACACTACTCGAAGTTTCCTAGGATAAAGTCCAGCCTTCTGGTGGTGGTGGGTCTGTGCTTTCCTACCCAGCTCTCCCTCTCCGCTGCCCTCCGGTCGAGCCAGCCCCTGCAAACCCCAGGGCCTTTGCCCATCCTGTTCTCTGCCTACTCTGTGTCTCCCTGCAAACTCTTTCCTGTTTTCTCTCCTTTAAAAAAAAAGGAAAAAAAAGTGGCATGAAAGAAGTTTATTCTCTTACAGTTCTGGAGGTCCCTAGTGAAAAGTCTGAGTGTTGGTGGGCTGTGTTCCTTCTGCGGCCCTGGGGGGTGATTGTTCCCTTGCACCGTGCAGCTTGTAGAGGCACCCCCTTCCTGGGCTGGGGGCCCCTCCCCAAAGCCCTCCGACCTCTACCTCCTCCCTCTCACGAGTCCCTGTGATGGCTGAGGGCTCACCAGGAGGGTCCCCTCCCTGGCTCAGGGTCCTTCAACCTAATCATACCTGCAAAGCCCCTCTGCCCCACGGGGTGGTGTTTTACAAGCTCTGGGGCCTGGGACAGGGGCATCACTCTGGGGGCCAGAGCTGGGCCCGGCTCTCGCCCAGGGGTGCCCGCGTCCAGCCTCCAGGACTCTGTGCATCACGGTTCGCCCTCCCCCTGGCCACGCTCTGCCACTGCGGCCCTTCGCCGAGGCTTTGCCTCCCTTACCTGTCTGTTTCCATGAGAGTCTGTTCACCACCAGCATCGGGTCCCATTCCTGATACTTGGTGATCGAGGGTGAGCAAAGCGGAAGGCACCTGTCCTGGGGAACGTGCCCGTCCTGCGTAGCTTCCACGTAACACAAGTACCTACCGCCTGCCCCGTTGAGCGTAGGTGCCCAGGTGTGGGACCCCGGGTCACTCTGAGTGTCTGTGGCTAGAAGGGGAGGGAGTTAGGCGTCACTGCGACGTTTACCAGTCAGTCTCCTGATGGCCACAGGGGGGCACTCAAGCTCCACACTTGTGGCCACGCTTCTGGGTGAGAATCCAGGGTGGGAAAGGGTCCAGGGGTTCTCACTCCCCCATCCCCATCCCGGGTGCCTTCTGGACAAGGGGACAGAGCCCTCGTTACCAGGGGCCGCGTCTCGTTTGTGAAAGTCACAGCAGGCTTGTGTACTCTGGAGTGAGGACCTGCCTGGGCGTCTGTGTCCTGCTTCTGTGGTCCTTGGAGAGCGCGTGTGGTCACGGCTAGTGAGGCAGGGCGCAGAGGGACAGCGGGGCTCTCTCCCCTCCACTGGGGCTGCTGGAGCCGGCGGCCTTCACCCAGAGGCACGGGGGCCCGGGGAGACGCACAGCCCGCCAGCCAGCCCATCTGTGGACAGCCCTTACGGGAAGCCGTGTTTCCAGCCGAGGCAGGTGGGTGGGGCTTCTAGGGAGATGGACACATGTGGGGATCCGCGTCCTGAACTCCCGAACGTGCCCAGCCTCTGTGAGATGGTGTCTCTGGCCGAGCAGGGATGGAACGTATAAAGCAAACCACAGCCAAGTGAGCCAGACTCGGGTGGCTCCCCAGGCGATGGTGCTTCCCAGGCCAGGAGTCCCAGGGCTGCTGTCTGCGGGGGGCTGCGGGCGGGCAGCTCAGGCTCCGAGCCCTTGGAGAGCCATCGGGATGGCTGGTGGGACCGCGGCGCCGTCCCGTGCAGCTGCTGTAGGGGTTCCTGAGATTTTAGAGGCTATTAGGTCTTCAGGCTTGAAAAGGGGAAACTGAGAGAGTTTTAGCGAAGGGGGCGTTTCTGCAGCTGCGACCAGCTGTAAGGTCTGCTGGGGAGGTGGGTCAGGCTGCAGGCTGACTCACTGGCCCCATGGCCTGCGGTTTGGACCAGGTCTGGTGGATTCTGCTGCTGCTGGTGCTTGGACCACACTGGAGAACTGTGGTGCCACATAGAGCCTTGCGGCCTCACTCCTGGCCTTTGTTTGCTCGAGAACGCCGCGTGCCCACCGCGTGGCAGGAGAAATCACGAATAACATGGCCCTTGGCCCCAGTCCTGTTGAAGTTACTGGTGAAGTTTGGGAGGCACGGACGGGGAAACGGCTACATTTAATGCCATGAGCAAGGTAGCGCAGCGGAGGGCAGGGGTCAGGGAAGAACTCAGAGCAGGGGTTTGCGGGATGAATGGGGGCTGGGGAAGGGAGGGACTGGGGTGCAGAGCGCTGGGTCAGCGGCTGGCTGGCCGGGTGACATAAGGACCCCGTGCACTTAGGGGACGTAGGGACTGAAAGCTGTCCTCTCCTTGCAGGAGGTCGGGCATGTTTCCTTGGGCAAATGCAGCCCTGCAAAGTGTGAGCACAGATCCTATGTCCGACCTTGGGCCCAGGAAACCAACGTGCGTCCCGGAATGCCCACCAGAGGGCGGCCTGAACCGCATGGCGGGTTTGGCATAGGCTTCCCCTATTCAGGGTCCCAGAGACACATGTCACCCGCCCTGAGAAGCCGGAAACCGTGGCTGTGTATGCCAAATGTCCCATTTCCCTCCTTCAGCCCGGTGGGTTTCTAGGGGGAAGGAGGTACCGAGCTCCCTCCCCTGATCTGTGTCGGGCTTCACCAGAGCAGGCGTGATGTCTCCCAGAGCTCCGGAGGGGAGAGATTCCCATTATAAGGCAATTGGGACTCCTGGCAGACACAGAGAAGATTTGCCAGATGGTGCAAGTGATTCCATCCTGGATGGGCTTCGGGGGAGCCGGCGGTGCCCTCCACTCGGGAGTTGCTGGTGGATGTGGACCAACCTGGGGACCGGAGGCCGTGTACCGCACGTGCTCTGGTTTTGCCCTGTCTTAGAGGCATGGGAGGGTCCGTTCTTGGCTCAGTGGGCTTCCCATCTCGTCCACCCACGGATACGGGGGCCGGGGGGCAAGCTGACCTCCCGCGGGAGCAGGTGCAATGCTGGCAGCCAGCCCTCAGGTGCAGGACGTGAAAGGGACGTTGGGACAGCCTTCCTGCTGCGTCCATTTCCTTCTGTTCGTGGGGGTAGAAATAACGAGGAGTCCTGTCACCTCAGAGCTCTGAGGGTTAGCCCGTGACCTGCTGTGTGCTCAGCCTGGGGACTGTCGCCCGGCCCTCCCTGGCGCTCATCGGCTCAGCTTGCTGAACTTGGAGCGGCCGGTTGGAGCCACAGCTCCCGTCTGATCCTGGATTCTGCTCGCGGGAGGGGACAGGCCGCCCACGCGACTCCCATCCCGTCAGGCAACGTGCCGCGCCAGGGCGCACCCGGAGTGGCTGCTTGCTGGGGTCCCGCTCATGCCAGCCTGGGGCGTCCAGGGTTTGTGGGGCTGCTGTTGGCCGGCACGTTCCTTTCTTCCTGGGAACGTGATGTGACGCCCTGGTCCCCACTGGGGCAGATAGGCGTGTCCCACGGGTGCGGGCGGAGTGACCGATCTATAAATCTTCCACATCAGCAGCCGTCCCCTGTGTCGTGCGCCTGGCTTGCTGTATGCGGCGAGACAGGGGACACTGGGTCCTGGATCACCATGCGAGGAAGTGCATGCACCATGCAGGGGGGTAGCGGTCAATGAGAAATAAACCTGTCCTCTCTCCTGCATCAGCGTCCGATGCTTTTGGATGCCCTTGTTAGGGCCTCTGGCTTTGTTATACTCAAACGGGCTTGCTTTCGGCTCCGGGGAGAGCCAGGCGAGGAGAATCCTATAGGGCGGCCGTCCCCCTGCCTGGCGGCCTCTGGTGTCAAGACCACGGGATGGCGTCCTTTAGGGTCCCCCGGAGTCTCCTCCCCTGAGACCCCATCCTCAGCACGGGGACACAGGCGCAGAACCTCTGACGCTGTGGCTCGGGGTCTCTGCGTGCGCTCAGAAATCGGAGGTCACCCCGGAGGTCCCCGCCCTCGTGGGTCGGCTCTGCCAGTGCACGTTTTATGGCCAAACGATGACCAGGCTTGGCCATTTGGAGTGTCGTAAATTCATAAGACAAGTTCGTGGAGACCTCGCCAAGGGCGTGCCAGTTGGCCGTTGCTTCCCATCTACTTGTGGGGAGATGGGGAGCTTGGCTGAGAACAAAGTATGCGTAAACATTTTTCCCCCGCTGATATCAAGGGTATTAGTCAGTCCCTTGGTTGCGAGCCGCAGACTGACACGGACGGTCTTGTGCAAAAAGGGAACATTTTGAAAGAATGCTGAGAGTTCAAGGAACCGCCAGGGGGCTGGAGGGTCGGGCTTGGGTGGGCAGAGCCACAGAGGGCTACTGTGCATTAGACATTTACAAGTATAGTCTCAGGCGAGAGCACAGCCCTTTACCATAAACACTCTTGTCTCCATTTTGCAGAGAAGACACGATTCGCAGGCCACAGACGGGGTTACTCAGCCAGCAAGGAGCGGGGCTGGGGTTCACCCTCAGGGCTTGTCTCTGCCAAAGCCCGTGCTCCCATTCCATGGACCCGCCAATTCGAGGATCGCTGGGGGCCAGCCTTGCCCTGAAATAGGCTCTACTCTTCGCTGGGAGAATTTGGAACGGGACGCCACGTTTTGGACCGAGATAACGCACAGGCAGTAAGAGTAAGCTGTGGGGGTCGGAGGTTAAATTTCCCCATGGGGAGGCAATTTTGGGAAAAGCGGGAGGGGTTGGAGGAGCCGGGGAGGGAGGAGAAGGGAAAGGGGATAACCTGGCCCCAAAGCCAGCTGCTATCATCATCAAATATTTCCCCTAATTGCAAAAAAATTAAGGGACTGACGGCATGCCAGGAAAATAAAGTACAAGTGTACTAGGCGTTGGCTTTTTTGGCAAAGCAAATTTGTCTGTAATCATTTTTTAACAGATATAAAAGGAATTGCCTCACACAATGATCTCTTAAGCCTGGCCTCATCTGTTTCTGGAGAAACACTGCGATTCGAAGGGAGGCACACTGGCCAAAGGTGGCTTATTGTCAGTTAATTGCTTTCTATTCTAAATCTAAGCAACATTTAACACCGCAGGGGAATGCAAACTTATCAAGAGAGCTAAAAGTAGAAATCCGTCTTTTTCTGAGTTGCAAGCTCTCTTTTCCCCGTCAAGAACGGATGTCTTCAGGTGTTCTTAGAATACCATTTTTTTAGGCGGAGGGAGGGAAGGGCAAAGGGAGAGGAAGAAGGAGAGAATCTTAAGCAGGCTCCACGCGCATGGACCCCGATGTGGGGCTCGATCTCACAACCTTGAAATCGTGACCTGAGCCGAAATCAAGAGTCAGACGCTCAATGGACTGAGCCCCCCAGGAGCCCCCTAAAGTGCTATTTTGTATCTCTTAGGACGATCCTGGGAGCGAGGACTAAGGAGCGCCGGGAACCTTTGCAGGTGTGTGCATCTTGTAAGGGGCATCGGGTCCGGGCAGAGAGCGGCCGACCTCCCTCCGCCAGGTGGGTCCAGCGATGCCCAGCTCTGAGAAGGCCTGATTAATCCTGAGCTTAGACTGGGGAGGGGGCAGGTGGCCACGCAGCTCACTGCCTGAGGCACTGGAACGTCTGTGATGATCTCCGAACCAGGTGGTTTTATTTTCTCTGTTGAATCCCTTTTGTAAATTGGTCCCTACTGCTCCCTTCACAGAGCCTGAAAACTGGCAGCCCTCAGGCCTTCTTCGGGCTGCACACATCTTTTCAGAATATTCAAATTAGTTGGCAATATTGGACCATACAAAGGTTTTACTCAAAATTTAGAATTTCCAGCTTTTCCAAAAAAACAAACAAAAAATACCCTACAGAAATCAGAAGTCACACAATGTGGAGCCCTCGAGGCTGCCTTGTGGAAAGAGCCATATTCCTGGGCGGGTGTGTCACCCCCCCAAGCACATCCTCCTGCTTTCTGACCGTCTGGGGGCCAGCAGCTCTCCCTTGCGGCATCCCCGTGGCGCACATGGCCGGTCCCCCCGCTTCCCAGCAACGTGTGTGAGCTCAGACTCTGCCGCGCTCGCCAGCACTTGGGGTCGTCAGCCCTCGTCATCTGAGCCATTCTGGGGTGCGCACAGCAGGGAAATCACGGCGGTTTTAATTCATATTTCCTCATGACTAATGTTGCTCAATCATCGTTGTGATCATTGGTCATTGGCAACTCCTGTTTTCAGAAGCATCGTTGTCCCCGAAATGGCTCTCTACCCTGAGCTCTCTGGCTTCTTCCTGCCACTCCCCAGAACCAACTCCGCACACCTGTCCGGGGGCTGCCAGCCCTCGCTGGGCAGCCCCAGATCCGTAGGGGGACTGACCCCCGGAACCCACCCAAAGCCGGAGAACAAGAGGTCGCTGTCGATCCCAGCTCTTCGGGTCAGCCTCCTTTTCCCCAGAGTGCAAGCCACACTCCTGGGGAGCGCACGGCAATTCCCGTCCGGTGACCCAAGCCTTTGTTTCTGACCTAGGGGCAGGGCGCACAGCAGGGGTTCCCCAGCTCGGGAGCAGGTGCGCCCAGGGCAGAGGTTCAGGGGGCAGCGAGAAGAGGACACACGTAACTGCTGAAAACACTATCCCACGGAGTGCTGGGGCTCATTTACGGAAGACGGAGAGGTCTAACGGAGAGCAGGGAGAGGTCCCCGTAGCCGGACCCTGCCTTCCTACTCGCTCTCCCTCGTCGCTGGACCTCCCTTGTCCCGCCAGTGAGGCTCTGGGCTCTCCCCGGACAGGAGTCACCCGCCGTGCTACACGGCGTCCCTTCTCCTGCACCTCAAGCAATGACGCACCACCCTGGAAACGTGTTTCCAACGGATGGCT
>JAPYYJ010003866.1:0-11049 GCA_028533885.1 Nasua narica
TTTTTTTTCCTAAGTAATTTTGAAATACAGAAGTAACATATGATCATGATAATACCATTCAACTAATAAGTTATATAATATTTTAAAAATCAAAATCCAGAATGAATACCCCTAATCTCATTCCCTAGAAGGAGCCACTGTTAACCATTTGGTGTATATTTTCCAAAATTTTTTAATGTATATGCAAATGTAGATACATACTTTCTGAGCACATTTAAGGCAGAATTATAGGGACCAAGATTAGGAATAAATCATATGCTACCAGGAGTGAAAGATTAAGAGTGAAAGGAGGGTCATAGCTACAGAGACTATACGTACATCCCAAAGTTTTCTGGGCTAAACCTGGTTCCAATGTTCTGCCCCATTTTGGACTTTTATTCAAATCATATGTCCCAAGCCTAGATTTGGAGAATATAGTTATCATAATTAGGCCTCAGAAACAAGAAACATACGGAAGCAGAGCGAGTGGATAAGTGTGTATGTGATGAGTGAGATTAAGTAAAATGAGACTAGGCAATGAAATGATAAACTCAGAAGAGTTTGTGCTTGATTTGTTTGGTGCTTTGGAACTACTAACATGAGAAAGGATGTAGGTTAATCAAATTCATCAGTTACAAAGCATCCCTGGGTCCATGCCCTTCTATGACAAAAGAAATAGACCCACCTCACAAACTCCTGCACATCGAACCTTCTAAGTAGGGCACAACTAATAAACTGAATTTTTTAGTGAATTTTTAATCTCTGTAAGCTTCAAAGAGGAATTCCATAAGGAGGAATCCTTAATAAAAAAGGCTAATAACACCTACCTCACAGGTTTAATGGAAAGAACAAATGAGAGGATATTTATGTGAATTGGGAGTTAAAATGTAAGTAGTCATAGAAAAAAAGATCATCATTATCTCAATATTACTTTATGTAATAACTAACAAGGAGTGCTTACTATGTGCTATGTACTCTTCTAAAGACTTTGTGTATTAACTCTTGAAATTAATTAACACGAGGCATGATAAGCTGCTCAACAACTAATTACCGTGAAGACTCTATATTAATAATCTCATTGACTCTTCAAAGCAACCCTGTAGGAATTTTCTACTCATACCGTCTCCATTTTGCAGATCAAGAAGGTGAGGGATAGAAGTAAAATAACTTGTACAAGATCACCTAAGAAGTGGCAGAGCTAGAATTTGAATCCAATGCCACAGTACCTATCATTTTGTGTGTGAATTATGTGACCCAGAAATCCTGAGAGTGTTATTCTGTATTCTATATTGTGCTCAATTCTGTAATATTCCTGTTAACAAGTAATTTATTTGGAAGTATTAGAAAAATAAGCCAACCTTATTTATTGGATGATGTCATAATACAAGCCTAAATTTCATTCTACATTTTTTTAAAGATTTTATTTGTTTGTTTGTGAGAGAGAGAGAACACAAGCAGGGGGAGCAGCAGGCCGAAGGAGAAGCAGGCTCCTACCTGAGCAAGGCAGATGCTTAACCGATTGAGCCACCCAGGTATCCCTCATTCTACATTTTTATGCACAACTATAAATCAAAACACGTTAGCTTCATTATTTCTGATGAAAAGCAATGTTTTTCCCAGTTTCCCTAATGGGAAAGCTTACCTAGGAGAAAGTTAGCAATAGAGATTCCTGGGCCCCAATCAAGACTCAATGAATCAAGATGTACACGGGAGAGACCTGATAGATAATCTGCAGATTCGACAAGGGGACCAGGTGCTACGGATGTTTGGGAAAGCCTAGTATAGAGAAAATGGGCTTCTGGATCCTACTGGCCCTTAGCTTTGTTTAAGATTTATGTGCAACTTTTTTGACAGTCCCTTTCTAAGAAATATGTAATCTTATCACTCCTTGGAACCTTGTACAGTTGTTTCACAATTTAATATGGTCTGTGATGAAGAGCTGATTTTAAATATAAAATATTTGTAGGGGTACCTGGTTGGCTCAGTCTAGAATATGCAACTCATAATCTTGGGGTTGCAAATTCAAGCCCCACACTGAGTGGAGAGATTACTTAAAAAAAATACCTTTAGAGCTATTATTACAAATAATGTTAGTTCAAAAAGTTGGTTGATTTTAATATCCTGTTTAATAATATCAATCACACATGTGTTCGTGTTTAAGGGAAACAAACAGATTTCTCTTCCCCACCTGAGTTCTGAACTAATTAAGTGATAAGAGTAGGTATATGAAGAACAATGAGATAGATAGATATACATTTTTTTTAGAGATGGAGGGGAGGGCGGGGGAGGGGTAGAGGGAGAGAGAGAATCTCCACGCCCTGCGTGAGCCCTACTTCATGACCCTGAGACCTGAGCCAAAATCAAGGGTCGGATGCCTACTGACTGAGCTACCCAAGCACCCTAGGACATTCTTTATTGGTACTAAAAGTGGATATTAGAGAACACGGCTTACATTTGTGGGCATGTGGGCTTCCTAATACCGAACTCCAAAAGTAGGCAGATTTACCCATCTGGTCAACAGGTAATGCTGGAAAACCACAGGCTGCACTTGAAGAGACCGGCCCCTTCTCTCATATGACAGTACTTGGATGCTCATGGAGGCTGCCAGCTATCAGGAGAATGGAAAAGGTGAGTGGGATACACAAACTCAGTTTCTTCCCTCCAATTCATCAATTAAATCCTTTGCCTTCGCTGGGAGGCATAGGGGAGAGCAAAAGAGATTGTTAGCCTAGTGAAATCCTCTTTACAGAAAAGGAAACATTTCCCTTTCACAAGAGACATATGCTGTTTCATTTACTTTAACTTCATTATTTAAAAACAAAAAAGCATAGTTTGTTGATTTAAAAAAAATCTTTGACGTGTTTTTGTTTTTAGGGCAAAGTATGTATAAAATATAGACTGAAATTAAACTTCATTATGACATCACAAGTAAATAAAAACAAACTTGCTTTTATGTCCTGATAATATGAATTCATGCATTTTGCCCCCCCAAAATAATATAGTTTATTTTTATAATTGTAGGTGTTTTGTTTCTAGATGCTATAAGAGAAAAGGTTTTAAGTTGAGATTTTTAGGCACTTTTCTGTAATTAATGCATTGTGTATATAGGTGGATTTTATTCCCAATAAGTGAGAAACTGAACTACATTTAATAAACTGTAGTTCTCTAGTTCAACATTTTTAAATGCTAGAGGCATTTTTATCTACCATGCAAAATTTTTATCCAATGAATACAACTGAAGCTTATGGGAAGTTGCAGAGCATAGCGATTAATGGGGAGGGTTCTGGAGACAGAGTGTCCAGATTTGGTTCTGTAGTTCAATAGCTATATGACTTTGACCAACTTACAGCACAGCACCTTCTTCTTTTTTTTTTTTTTAAGTTAACTCTGTGCCCAATATGGGGCTTGAACTCACAAACCCAAGATTGACTAGCATGCTCTATTGACTGAGCCAGCCAGGTGCCCCCCTCTTTGTTTTTAATTAACCTTAGTTTTATTTATTTATTTAATGACTTTTTTAAAAATTTTATTTATTTATTTGACAGAGAGAGAAAGAGATCACTAGTAGGCAGAGGCAGGCAGAGGGAGAGGGGGAAGAAAGCTTCCCGCTGAGCAGAGAGCCTGATGCAAGGCTCGATCCCAGGACCCTGAGATCATGACCTGAGCTGAAGGCAGAGGCTCAACCCACTAAGCCACCCAGGTGCCTCTTAATGACTTCTTTATAAACAACAGAAATTTATTGTCTCAGTTCTGGAGGCTTAAAGTCTGGAATAAAAACATCAGTAGGAAAAACAAAAACAAAAAAACCCCAAAACATCAGTAGGGTCAGTTCCTTCTTAGGGCTATGAAGGAGAATCTGTTCCATGCCCCTTTCCTAACTTTTGATAATTTGCTGGCAATCTTTTACATTCTTTGGCTTGTAGAAGCCCCCCCCACCACCAATCTCTACCTTTCTCTTCACATGATGTTCTCCTTGTGTGTCTCTGTCCACATAGCCCCCCTTTTTTCAGTGAAGTACAGTTGATTCTATTATTATTATATTATATAGCACTATTATATTAGTTTTAGGTGTACAACATAGTAAGTCAATGTTTATATACATTACAAAATGATCACCACAGTAAGTCTTGTTACGATCTGTCACCATATGTAGTTCTTCAAATATTATCCGCTCTATTCCCTATGCTGTACTTTACGTCCCTGCAACTTATTTTATAACTAGAAGTTTGTACTTCTTAACCCCTTTCACCTATTTCACCCATTCCCCTACTCCTCGCCCCTTTAACAACCATGAGTCTGATTTATGAGTCTGCTTCTGTTTTGTTTTTTTAGATTCCCCATACAAGTGAAATCATTTGATACTTGTCTTTCTCTATCTGACTTCTTTCACTTAGCATAATACCCTCTAGGTCCATTCATGTCACAAATGGCAAGATTTCATTCTTTTTTTTTTTGGTATTTGGTAGACATTTTTAAAATTTTAACTCCAGTATAATTAATATACAGTGTTATATTAGATTCAGGTGTACAATATAGTGATTCGCCAATTCTATACATTACGCAGAGCTTATCACAGTAAGTGTACTCTTAATTCCCATCACCTATTTCACCCATCCCCCACCAGCCTTCCCTTTGGCAACCACCAGTTTGTTCTTTATAGTTAAGAGTCTGTTTTCTTTCTTTTATTCTTTTTGGTCTTTCTCTTTTTTTCCTTGTATATTTGTTTTATTCCTTAAGTTCCACATATAAGTGAAACTATATGGTATTTGTCTTTCTCTAACTGATTGTTTCACTTAGCATCATACCCAAGATCCATTCTTGTTGTTGCAAATCGCAATATTTCATTCTTTTTTAAAACTGAGTAATATTCCAAAAAAAAAACTGAGTAATATTCCATTGTGTAGATACCACATCTTCTTTATCCATTCATCTATTGATGGACACTTAGGTTGCTTCCATATCTTAGCTCTTGTAACTAATGCTGCAATGAACATAGTGGTGTTTATATAACCTTAGTTTTACTATTTGTAAAGTGGATTTACTGACAGTATCTACTTCTTAAATCTAAGTGAGATAAAGCATGTAGTATTTAATATGACTCCAGGTTGTATAAATTAAGCAGTCAATAAAATATTAGCATTATTCATATATTTTAGGCATATTAAGTTTGCCAAGAAAGTTATTTTAGACAAAGAATAGGGGCTGAATATGCAAAAATAAATAACAGGTACAACTCACTTTAGACAATAATGTGCTTTTGTATGTATGTGAGCTCTACACTCTACACCCCCCCTTTTTTTAAAAGATGTATTTATTTATTTGTTTGTTTATTTATTTATTTATTTTAGGGTGAGAGAGAGCACAAGGGTGAAGGGCAGAGGGAGAAAGAGAATCCCACACAGACTCGACACTCAACGAGGAGGCTGATGAGGGGCTTGATCCTGCAACCCTGAGATCATGACCTGAGCTGAAACCAAGAGTTGGACGCTCAATGGACTTTGCCACCCAGGTGACCCTACACCCTTTTAAAAAATAATCTCTACACCCAATATTGGCTCAAACTCAGGACCCTCAGATTAAGAGTCATGTGCTCTTTCAAATGAGTGAGCCAGGCACTCCAGTATGCTTTTTTTTTTTTTAAAGATTTTGCTTATTTATTTGAGAGAGAGAGAGTGCACAAGAGCATGAGCAGGAGGGAGGGACAGAAGGATAGAGAGAAACAGACTCCCCGCTGATCAGGGAGCCCGATACAGGGCTCAATCTAGGACCCCAAGATCATGACCTGAGCCAAAAGCAGACATTTAACCAACTAAGCCATCCAGGTGCCCCTGCTTTTTTTTGTTTGTTTGTTTAAGATTTATTTGTTCATTTTAGAGATAGAAGGGTGGAGGGGGACAGAGGGAAAGAGAATCTCCATCAGACTCTCCACTGAGTGTAGACTTTTACAGGGGATGCGATCTCACAACCTGAGCCAAAACCAAGAGTTGGAAGTAAACCAATGGAGCCACCCAGCCACCCCTTTAAAATGTGTATAAACTGGGACACATCAAAAGAGCATGCAACCGTTGATCTTGGGGTTGTGAGTTTGAGCCCCACATGGGGTATAGAGATTACTTAAATAAAACTTTAAAATGTATATAAATTGATTAAAGTCAAACTGAGAGCTGCCATTTAAAAGGGAACTCTGGTAAATTCTTCTATAACATAACGGATTTCCTAATATGTATTATATAGCTATTCATGTTTAGACTTTCTCCCCACCTCCCTTAACAGTTGGGAAATATCTGTTTTGTAACTCATAGGCCTATCAAAGACTTGAATTCTAACCTTATCTCAAAAATAAATGCAACAATAATAAATGATTCAAGGAATTGCTGATTTCGATCTCTATATTTGTTCATTTTTATAACAAACTGCTTATAGAAACCTCACAGTATTATTATATAACAGTCTCAGTTTCAACAGCTAGGACCTAACAAAATGTCATAATAGATACTCAGTAAATAGTTGTTGAATGAATGATTGAATTAATTAATTAATTAATCCATGAATGCATAAAAATGATGCTTGAACCTAAAAGTGTTCTGGGAAAAAAATATAAGACTAATAAGAAAAACTCATAAGTCTAAGTAACTATGTCATTCTTCAACCACCTGACTTTCTGGACTAACAATTGAGGTTAGCAACAGTCTGTTTTGCCTCCCTGTTATCTACACGATATTGCAGCTCTTTTATTATATCGTGGAATGGTTGTAAGCCAGCACAAAGCTCAAGGTTATGTCATCTGATAGGCCCACCACACAACTGCACCCCGTGTGTTACTTAGCAACATTTCCCTGCTCCCCTCTCATCTCCTGTGGGGAAACCTACTTGGAGGAGGCGGAACTTGGCACGGGTGAAGGAAAATCCAGTGATTTTCTATTTTTTATGTATGTATGTATTTGTCAGAGAGAGAGAGAGACAGAGAGCACAAGCAGGCAGAGTGGCAGGCAGAGGAAGAGGAAGAAGTAGGCTCCTCGCCACGCAGGGAGCCCGATGCAGGACTCGATCCCAAGACCCTGGAATCTTGACCCGAGCCGAAGGCAGCCGCTTAACCAGCTGAGCAACCCAGGCATCCCCTGACTGGTCCTTTATATCCAGGAATTTTCAGACACTATGGATGACTCTTAGTTTTGGATGGTGAGTTTTCTTCTTTTTTCCAAGTTTTTTTTTCTCCCCTTATTTAAGGATTGGAAGCTATATATTAGAAAGTTTATTCCACAATGGATGATGCAGAACAGAAACGTGTTTGACTAGAATAGGGTTGAGCAGCAGCAGTGATGCCACACCTTAATTGCCTAAGACACTACTGTTGAGAAACAGGGACACTCCCCTTCTCTCACTTTGGGTTACAGTTAAGCAAGACGCAACTTCACACCGGAGACTGAATTTAAATGAGCTACAACTTCTATGTAGGTCAGCAAGGTGCATGAAAAGGAAAATAAATGCGTACAAAGGAGAAAA
This sequence comes from Nasua narica, assembly GCA_028533885.1. Classification (NCBI taxonomy): domain Eukaryota; kingdom Metazoa; phylum Chordata; class Mammalia; order Carnivora; family Procyonidae; genus Nasua; species Nasua narica. The sequence goes on from JAPYYJ010003866.1 coordinate 7,483, forward strand.
GAATCACTTCTTTCTATGTAATTCCTTGGGTCGAAGTATAATGTGAGTGGACAAAGTAAATTCTCCTTCAGTGTAATTATAATTCTACAAGGCTGAAGTGTATACATCAAACCAGCCTATTGGGACAAAACTAAGCTATAATTATTGTAATGCTTTGTTCACATAATTGCTTTCTTTAAAAAAATTAAGTTTTAAAATACTCACTGGAAAATAAAAGTAATAAAGTGATTAATTACTTCCTTAAATATTGTTTTTCTTGGGAATATTCTTAAGGAAAACTAAGTTTATAAGCAACAAAAAGGTTATATTCTATTTAAGGCTTAGTGTAAGTAATACTAGATATGAAATAGGTTATAGAAGGGATGGCTGGGTGGCTCAGTCAGTTAAGTGTCTGCATTTGGCTCAGGTCATAATCTCAGGGTCGGGAGATCGAGCCCTGCATCGCTTCTGTGTCTGCCTCTGCCTGCCACTCTGCCTGCTTATGCTCTCTCTCTCTCTTTCTCTCTTTCTGTGATAAATAAATAAAATCTTTAAAAAAAAACTAATTTAGAAAAAAAAAGAAATAGGTTATAGAAATATCAGAATGAATGGAAAACTTTCACGTTTCATTTAGTTATAAACTCAATAAACAGTACTGTGACTTCACTATTAAAGTAGATAAAAATTTACTTGTTAGGGCACCTGGGTGGCTCAGTGGGTTAAAGCCTCTGCCTTTGGCTCGGGTCGTGATCTCAGAGTCCTGGGATCAAGCCCCGCATGGGGCTTTCTGCTCAGCTGGGAGCCTGTTTCCCCCTCTCTGCCTGCCTCTCTGCCTACTTGTGATCTCTCTCTCTCTGTCAGATGAATAAATAAAATCTTTTAAAAAAATTAACTTGTCATATATAGTTAAACCCATAAGATATTCTAATTTTTAATTACCCAAATGTAAAAACAATTTATTTTCTTTCATCCACTATAATTATTATTTTCATTTTTGGTCCACCTTACTTTCATAAGGATTTAATGATTGTAAACACTGTGACTGACTTATAAATAAATGTATGGTTTTTAGCATCTCAGATTTTGAAAGTCATTTAAAGAGAAATCTACTTTAAAAGTGAATACTTTGGAGATATCTGGGTGGCTCAGTAGGTTAAGCATTTGCCTTCGGCTCAGGTCATGAACCCAGGGTCCTGGGATTGAGTCCCACACTGGGCTCCTTGCTCATCGAGAAGCCTGCCTCTCTCTCTGTCTGCCGCTCCCCCTGCTTGTGCTCGCTCTCTCTCTCTCTCTCTCTGAGAAATAAATAAAATCTCTCAAAAACGAAATAAAAATAAAAATAAAATAAAAGTGCATACTTTGTAAAAAAGAAAAAAAATGCATACTTCGTGATATGACCAGATACCAGAGTACCCATAATTATCTGTTCACCTATGCAAAAAGTTATCTACTATTCTTAACAGTATGATTTCCCCTACTTCAAATTTTTGTAATTCTTTCATTCAATGGAATAAAATTCATTAGTTGAACTTATACTGAGATGTATAAATTCCTAGTTTCATGCATTTTATGTATGGTCCTTTGAAGGGTCCTCATCTTATGTTTACACATAGTGATAAGTACGCAACAAACTTTTGCTAAGTTGAAAACTACAATTGTGGATTTTAGTTTTCTTTTTTAAAAAGATTTATTTATTTATTTGAGAGAGAGTGAGAGCACAAGCGGGGAGAGCAGAGGGAGAGAGAATCTCAAACAGACTCTGCACTCAGCACAGAATCTGACATGGGCTCAGTCCCAGGACCTTGAGATCACAACCTAAGCCGAACCCCAGAGTTGGATGCTTACCTGACTGAACTACCCAGGTGCCCCTACAATTATAGATTTTGAATAAGTAATACTAAACTGGGTCTGTTAAAAATGTGAAGATTAGGTACCCTTACAAATATTTATCTGGGGAGGTTCTCTCCACATTCTCTGAGTACATGGCTAAAAATTCTCTATTTTGACAATTTCTCAGCAGAGACTTTCTCAAATAGAGATCTCAATACTGTATTTGTTAAAATAAAATTTCAATAAGGGACCAAGAAAAAATTCCACAAAAAATGTAACCTTACATTTTTTGAATATTTTATTTATTTATTTGAGAATGAGAGAGAGAGAGAGAGAGAGCAAGTGCATGAACAAGCAGGGGGAGGGGGAAGGAGAGAGGGAGAAGCAGACTCCTCACTGATCACGGAGCCCATGCAGGGCTCCATCCCAGGACCCTGAGATCATGACCTGAGCTGAAGGCAGACACTTAACCAACTGAGCCACCCAGGCACCCCAAACCTTATATTTTTAACAAACAAGAAAATAACTACTGGGAACTATCTTGAGATAACTGGCTGGCTCAGTTGGTAATGTATGCGACTCTTAATCTCAGGGTCGTGAGTTCAAGCCCCATGTTGGGCGTGGATCCTACTTAAAATTGAAAAAAAATTTTTTTGAAACAAGAGAAATACTTGACTGTCATGTGGAATAGTGTTTTCAACATCTGATGATGAGGACATGAGAGTATTATTGTCCAGCAAAGCATTATCAGTGCCATTAATTATGCCAGTGTATGAAGGAGAGTTTTATCTTGTTTATAGACTTTAATTTACTGAATGTATTAAGGGTACACTTTTATTTTTTTTTAAGATATTTATTTATTTATTTAGAGAGACTGTGCTGTGCTCACAAGTGGGGGGAGGGGCAGTCAGAGAGGGAGAGAGAGAATTCCAAGCAGGCGCTGTGCTGAGTGTGCTGACCCTGAGATCTTGACCTGCGCTGAAATCAAGAATCAGACACCCAACCAACAAAGCCACCCAGGTACCCCTTGAAGTTACAGCCTTAAACAATAACTTCCTTCATTTCAAATTCCCCATTACTTTAGAATCTGGTCTCTCTAGCAGATTAAGTTCATCTAGGTTGGTACTTCAATCAAACTCATGGTTTTTGCAAAATTCCTTTCTTTTTTCAGATTTTTAAGAATCCTGAAATCAAGGAAATAAATGAAAAATTTCAAAAAAATGTCCATGTATACTTAAAGTACTGTAACTATATGTATTAAATCTGTAACAAAACAAAACAAAACAAAACAGGGGTGTCTGGGTGGCTCAGTTGGTTGAGCATCCAACTCTTGATTTCAGCTCATGTCATGACCTCAGGGTTGTGAAATTAAGCCCCAAGTTGGGCTCCTCACTCAGCACAGAGTCTGCTTGGAATTCTCTTTCTCCCTCCTCCTCTGTTCCCCCCTCCAAAATAAATAAATACATCTTTTTAATGAATAAATAAATAAATCTATAGAAAAACTGGTGGTTAGTAATCTTGCAATCAAAATATAATAGCTTTAGGCATCCAGACTGTAAAAGAAGTCAAACTCTCACTCTTTGCAGATGATATGATACTTTATGTGGAAAACCCAAAAGACTCCACTCCAAGACTGCTAGAACTCATACAGGAATTCAATCAAGTGTCAGGATATAAAATTAATGCACAGAAATCAGTTGCATTCCTATACACCAACAGCAAAACAGAAGAAAGAGAAATTAAGGAGTCGATTCCATT